>NW_026477366.1:0-10672 GCF_026875155.1 Cherax quadricarinatus
TAAAACTAAAAAGTCAGTTCCAGGAGGAATTGTATACAATAACTCTGTCATTCCAGGAGGGAAATTGTAAGTACAATAACTCTGTCAGTTCCCGGAGGAAGTTGTAGTACAATAACTACTGTCAGTTCCAGGGGAAGTTTTAAATCAATAACTACTGTCAGTTCCCGGGGGAAGTTGTAAGTACAATAACTACTGTCATTCCAGGAGGGAAATTGTAAATACAATAACTACTGTCATTCCCGGAGGAAGTTGTAAGTACAATAACTACTGTCATTTTCCCGGAGGAAGTTGTAAATACAATAACTAAATGTCAGTTCCAGGGGAAGTTGTAGTACAATAACTACTGTCAGTTTCCAGGGGGAAGTTGTAAATACAATAACTACTGTCAGTTCCAGGAGGAAGTTGTAAATCAATAAACTACTGTCAGTTCCAGGAGGAAGTTGTAAGTACAATAACTACTGTCAGTTCCAGGAGGAAGTTGTAAGTACAATAACTACTGTCAGTTCCAGGAGGAAGTTGTAAGTCCAATAACTACTGTCAGTTCCAGGAGGAAGTTGTAAGTACAATAACTACTGTCAGTTCCAGGAGGAAGTTGTAAGTACAATAACTACTGTCAGTTCCAGGAGGAAGTTGTCAGTACAATAACTACTGTCAGTTCCAGGAGGAAGTTGTAAGTACAATAACTACTGTCAGTTCCAGGAGGAAGTTGTAAGTACAATAACTACTGTCAGTTCCAGGAGGAAGTTGTAAGTACAATAACTACTGTCAGTTCCAGGAGGAAGTTGTAAGTACAATAACTACTGTCAGTTCCAGGAGGAAGTTGTAAGTACAATAACTACTGTCAGTTCCAGGAGGAAGTTGTAAGTACAATAACTACTGTCAGTTCCAGGAGGAAGTTGTCAGTACAATAACTACTGTCAACTTAACACTATGAAGCATAACAAAAATATATAATAGAATATAAATAATTACGAAATGTTAATTATTCCTTATAAAACTTATACGAAATACAAATAATATATAAAAAGGTAAGGAAATTAAGTTTATAATTGTTAAGGTAATAAAATTATTATTAAAAATAATTATAATACAAAATTAATACAAATATCAAGTATAATGATCACTCAATATATTTTATATTTACTATTTTATGAAATATATTCGTATATTTCAGATTAATATGAATATACTGATGTCATCTACTTTCTGAATTTGATATTATTGCGCAAATTATTTACATAAAAATCAAATGAAAAGAAATGCGAAATTAAAACACCAACTACGTCATGTATGTTAACCTGCTGGTGTCTGCTAACAAAGCTGTACTTGTACTACGTCATGTATGTTAACCTGCTGGTGTCTGCTAACAAAGCTGTACTTGTACTACGTCATGTATGTTAACCTGCTGGTGTCTGCTAACAAAGCTGTACTTGTACTACGTCAAGTATGTTAACCTGCTGGTGTCTGCTAACAAAGCTGTACTTGTACTACGTCATGTAAAGTTAACCTGCTGTGTCTTTCTAACAAAGCTGACTTTGTACTACGTCAATGTATGTTAACCTGCTGGTGTCTGCTAACAAAGCTGTCTTGTACTACGTCATGTATGTTAACCTGCTGGGGTCTGCTAACAAAGCTGTTTGTACTACGTCATTTATGTTAACCTGCTGTGTTCTGCTAACAAAGCTGTACTTGTACTACGTCAAGTATGTTAACCTGCTGGTGTCTGCTAACAAAGCTGTACTTGTACTACGTCAAGTATGTTAACCTGCTGGTGTCTGCTAACAAAGCTGTACTTGTACTACGTCATGTATGTTAACCTGCTGGTGTCTGCTAACAAAGCTGTACTTGTACTACGTCATGTATGTTAACCTGCTGGTGTCTGCTAACAAAGCTGTACTTTGTACTACGTCAGTATGTTAACCTGCTGGTGTCTGCTAACAAAGCTACTTGTACTACGTCATGTAATGTTAACCTGCTGGTGTCCTGCTAACAAAGCGTACTTTGTACTACGTCATGTATGTTAACCTGCTGGTGTCTGCTAACAAAGCTGTACTTGTACTACGTCATGTATGTTAACCTGCTGGTGTCTGCTAACAAAGCTGTACTTGTACTACGTCATGTATGTTAACCTGCTGGTGTCTGCTAACAAAGCTAGTACTTGTACTACGTCATTATGTTAACCTGCTGGTGTCTGCTAACAAAGCTGGGACTTGTACTACGTCATGATGTTAAAAACCGCTGGGGGCCTGCTAACAAACCCTGAAATTTAATACTACGTCATGATCTTAACCGCTTGTCTCTGCCTAATAAACCTGCTTGCCCTCTCTGACAAAGATGTGTTTGTACTACGCCCCATGAAATTTTAACCTGTTTGGGCTCTGCTAAAAAAGCTCTGTTTGGACTCGTCATGTATGTTACCCTGCTTGTCTCTGCAAAAAGTTTAATTGTAAACAAAATCTGGAAGTTAATTACGAATCTTTTTCACTTTTCACTAGTTTATGGATTTCCCCAAAACAGAAAAAAATTTTTTATCTGAAAATAATATAATTTACAAAAATATTTACGTCTGCATGGAAATCAAAATACCTAATCACTTAAAAACGAAATTTTTTTGAACCCAAAACCGGGAGGATCATAAAAAAGGGGCCCTTTCACACAAAACACCTAAAGACTCACATACTACCTTGTTGTAAAAAAACTCACGGCACAAGTCCCATGAGGGAAACAACTCACAAGCAAAACCAAGTCCAAATGATTTTACAACTCATTTGCAAAAAAGTACCTGATGTACAACTCACTAGCACAGTACCTTGGTGTAAAAACTCACTAGCAAAAGTACCATGGTGTAAAACTATTTGCCCCAACTACCATGATGTACAAGTCACTACACAAGTAAATCATTTTACAACCCCCTAGCACAACTCCCAAAGGGGAAACAACTACTAGCACAAGTCCCATGGTACAACTCACTAGCAAAAATTACCTTTATGTAAAAATCACAAACAAGTACCTTGTGTAAAAATTTGCTCAAGTACCTTTGATGAAAAACTCACAGCTCAAGTACCATAATGTAAAAAACTAAACAAAGCAAAAAGTCCCAGATGTACAAACCACTAGAACAATTTACCATGGTGTAAAAACTCACTAAAAAAAAACCGTGATGTAAAAACTTGAAAAAGGGACCATGATGACAACTCACTAGACAAGTACCAAAATGAAAATAAAAACCCCCCACTAGCACACGTACCATGATTCCCAACTCACTGGCACAAGTACCATGATGTACAACTCATGGAAAATTTTCCCGGGGGGGGTACAAATCACTAGCAAAAAGGGGCCAAAATTTGTTTCAGCATAGTTGCGGGATCCCGTTTTTTAAAATAAAATATCAGAAATCCCCCATGTGCTTTGGGATAGGGGGATCCCCTTTTGGGCCCCTGTGCCCTTTGTTGACGTCACGGGTTGCGCATTTTTACGTTCGTACCTCTGCCCCCTCCCAGGGGGAAAGTTAGACATCCAGGTTTGAACACGGCAAGGTTTGGGCTCCTTTCCCCCATCATACACCCTGCCAATATATCGTTACCACCCAACCATTTGTGCATATCTCCTTTTTAAGGGAACCCCCTACGAATAAATGTACAACTCACTAGCCAAGTACCATGTTTGTACAACTCATACCCAAAATTTTACCAGGGATTTTTAAACAACTAAACTACCACAATTTACCATAAATGAAACAACCCCCAACACAATTTAATATGGTGAAAAAACTCCTCGCTCAAGTACCATGATGTACAATTTCCACCTACCCCCAAGGGACCTTTTGGGGGAAAAATAAAACAAAACAGCCAATTACCATGAGTAAAACTCACTGGCCCCAATACCATAATGTACAACTAACTACCCTAAATTTTACCATGATGTACAACTCACTAGCACAATCCCAGATGAAAAAACCACACAAAAAAAAAATAATGTACAACTCCTAGACAATTAACCAAGATGTACAACTCACTAGCACAAGTCCCCCATGATGTAAAACTCACTGGCAAAAGGGTAAGATGTACAACTCACTAGCACAAGTACCAGGGATGTACAGCTCACTGGAAAACCAAAGTGCCATGATGTACAACCCCTTGGGCCCAAATCCCCATGATTTTAACCCACTCACAAGACGAGGGGCCAGGGGGTACAATCACAAGCACAAGAAATCAAAATGTACAACTCACTAGCAAAATTACCATAATAAAAAATCACTAGCAAAAAGTACCTGATGCAAAAACCCCCACTAGAAACAAGTCCCAATGATTTAAAAACTCACTAAGACAAATCCCAAAGAAAAAACCACTCACTAGAACAATTCCCAAGATGTAAAACCCACACTAAAACAAGTACAATGATGTACAACTCCCCTACCCACAAGTACCATAATGTACACCCCACAAGCAAAAGAAAATTTGATGTAAACTCCCCTAGCAAAAAGTTTTCATGATTTAAATCGCTAGAAAAAGTACCTTTAATGTAAAACCACTAGCACAAGTCCCCAAAATTTACAACCCATTTAGCACAAGTGCCATGATGTACCCCTAAATTTCACAAGTTTTCATGTTTAACAATCGCTACACAAGTACCATAATGTACAACTCACTAGCACAAGTACCATAAAGTACACCCCCCTAGCACAAGTGTCCAGGGACGTAAAAATCACTAGCAAAATTAAAATGAGGGTACAACTCACTTGCAAAAGTACCTTTGTGAACAATCACTCCCAAAGGAAACCATGGTGTAAAAAACTCACTAGCAAAAGTAAAAATGATGTACAACTCACTAGCACAAGTCCCATAAGGGAAAAATTTCACTAGCACAAGTACCAAAATTTGTACAACTCATTTAGCAAAAGTTACCATAATGTACAAAAAAACCAAGCACAAATACCATGGGGGTAAAAACTCACAAGCACAAGTACCATGAGTACAAACTTACTTTGAAAAGGGTGCCACGATGTACCACTAAATGGGAAACAAGTGCCCAGGGTGTAAACTCTAGCCCCAAGACCATGGTGTCCCAAATCCCTACAAAGTCCCCTGGTGTCACTCTAGCACAATTTAACCATGGTGTAAAAGAGTCTAGCACAAGTCCGGGGTTGTACAACTCCAAAACCAAGTACCAAAGGGTACAAACTCCCCTAGCACAAGTACCTGATGTAAAAATCAATAGACAAGTCCCAAATGATGTACAACTTACTAGCAAAATTACCATAAATGTAAAAAATTTCACTGGGCAAAATTTTACCATAATGTTCAACTCACTACAAAAGGGTACCAAAATTTACAACCCCCTAGCACAAGTCCCATGATGAAATCACTGGGACAAGGGGCCATGTGTAAAAAACTCACGGGCAAAAGTGCCAGGGATGTATATTCCCCTAGGAAAAGTCCCAGATTTTACCACTCCTAGCACAAAGTGTCATGGTGCAAAAAACCCCCTAGCCCAAGCACCATGGGTACAACTCCCCTGCCCAAGTCCCCCTTTGGGGGTTCAACAGTAGCCCAAGTACCATTTTGTACTACTCATTTGAAACAATACCATAATGTGCTACTGACTATTACAAGTACCATAGTGTATACTGAGTGGGACAAGTCCCATGGTGAAACTAATCTAGCGCAAGTACCTTTGGGGTACTCCCTGAGAGTACAAGTACATTGGGGTCCTACGGAAAGTGCAAGTACCATGTGTACAAGTCACTGCACAATACCAGGGTTTGTACTCCTACTATTGCAATTTCCATAAAGTACTACGGAGTAGTAACAAGTCCCAAAGGGGCCAAAAAGTCCTAGCTACTGCACACATTTCCCCCAGAAAAAGAAGGGACCTCTAATCAAGACTGCCCCATAAACCAGTTTGTAGTTAAAAACCAGACAAACAACAACAACACAGTGTGTATTTAAAAATCACAGACAAACAAAAAAACACTGTGTTATTTTACAGTCACAGAAAAAACAACATACAACCTGTTGAAGTTAAAAAAAAATCACAGACAAAAAACAACGCACTGTGTGTAGTTAAAAATCACAGCCCAAACAACATACAAAAACTTTTGTGTAGTTACAATCACGACAAAACAACATACAACCCCAGTGTGAAATTTTTAAATCCAGACAAAAAAAACAAAAAACACAGTGTGTAGTTACAATCACAGACAAACAACATACAACACAGTTTTTGTAGTTACAATAAACAGACAAAAAAATTTTTTTCAAACACTGTGTGTAAGTTAAAATTCACAGACAAACAACATACAACCAGTGTGTATTTACAATCACAGAAAACAACAAACAACACAGTGTGTATTAAAAACACAGAAAAACCCAACAACAACACAGTTTTGTATTAAAATTTCGCGAAAAACCCAAATTCAACTTTAGCAGAGATTTAAATTAGCAAAGTTGAACAAATTTACTAATTTTTTTCCCAAACAATTATAATATAGAATTTAACGCTCTTCCTCAGCCCAAAAGTTCAAACCAAAAAACCCCAGACATAAAACCCAATAAAGTGCAGATGTATTTACAAGATATTTATTTTGTTAAAATTTTCCTTTAAGGGAATCTACGATCAGGGTTTGGTGAAGGATTAACTTTCGGGTTATTTCCCAGGTGACCCTGGGGGGACCCTTTTCCATTTTTAAAAAATTAAAAAAATTCCATAAAATTTTTTTGAAAATCTATGTGGATGTTTTTAAAAATTTTTTTAAACATTATTTGTAAAATTAAGTCACTAGCTTGGGAAAGAATCTTGAAGTTCTTGAAAGATTGCAGGAAATCTTTGTCAAGGGGCTTTTAACAAAACTTTTTTAAAATAAGCCCGGGTTTAATATACCTGGGAAAAAAAGTATGAAGTTAAATTTTTGTAAGAATTTAAGAAATAAGACGGGGAGCAGAATCGCAGTTTTAACATGGAGGGTTTAGCTTCACTGTTAAAACTTGCCTAGACAGTGTGTACAGTAAAACATATAGGTTTTTAATAATATTTAGATCGGGGAAAAAGGTTTTGTTGATTTATGGATTTTTAATTTGGCATATGAAAAGATGGATGAAAGAAAAAGTGGCAGAAGTTTTCAAATATATGGAATAGGGGGGTAGGTTTTCTGAAACGGGCAAGAGTTTTTTAAAGAGGGGGTATGAGGCCCCAGGGCAGAGAAAGTAGGAGAGAGGGAAAATTTTTCCCATTAAAATTTGACCTTGACAAGGGTGAAATTTATGTCCCCAGTTCATTTATTTATAGACGAGGTTTTTTTTTGAGGAAGGTGAATGCTCAGGGTGTTGGCAAAAAGGGGGGTGGGGGTTAAGAGAGAATCTAACACAAAATTTAGAGTTTTCCCCAGTTTTCTTTTTGCTGAGGGCACGGGGCTCTTTGGGGGAATTTTGAAGAAATTGCGGGGTTGGGGAACCCACTTTTTGGGAAAAAATGTAAGAGAAGGAAAAAGTAAAGTGGCCCTAAGAAAGGTAAGGGAATTTAGGAAACGACTTTTTGGGAAAAGGGAAGTAAGAGAAGGAATTAGTATGTGGCCCCTAAAAAAGAGTAAAAAATTTAGGATAAAAAAAAAGTATTAAAAAAATTGGATATCCCGATTGGAGGGTGGGAGTACGGGGAAGTGAATGTAATCAAATATATGGAAGTTTGGGTTTTTTTCCGCAGATCGGGTTTAAAGAAAACGAGGGGAATCCCTAGAAATTTGATAAAAGGGGGGAAAAAAGGGGCCGGGGGCACGGGAATTTGTGGGGACGAAAGAAAAATTTCCATGGGAAAAAAAGGGGGAATTGTAAGAAAGGGGTATGGACAGAACCCTCTTATAGAGCATGAAGCAAAGGGCAGTGAATTTTTTACAAAAAGGAGAAGGGGTTGGGGGCGTGGAGGGGCGTGTCCCGAGAGGAAAGAGCGGGGGGGTTTTGGGGTTTTGGGGAAAGAATTCGTAGTGTCAAAATTAGAAGAAGGTGAAAGGGGGTTTTAAAAAATATTATCCCGGTGGGCAGGGGGGTTATTGAAATTTGGTTTTGGAAAATTTAGAGAGGAAGGAACAAAATAGAATGATTTGGGGAGCCCTTTAAATTTTTAGGGAAGGAAAAAATATCAAAGAAGAAAGTTTAAATTTTAAAGGGGAAAGCCCTACAAAATTTCCCGGGTGGGCCCTCCGCCGCACTTCACTACCCCAATTTCCCCTCCTTGCATGGGAGTTTTTTAAAAAGGAAAATAATTTAGGGCCAGGACTGGGCCCCCAAAATTCTGAAGTGAACAAAGGACAAAGGGAATGAATTTACAAGTTACAAAAAGCCCCGTGAATCTGTTAGTTTAATTAAATTTTTTCTTTTGTTTATACGTGGGTTAAAAGTATGAAAAAAATTTATAAAGGGAAAGAGCAATTCACACATCCACACCCGGTCACATCTGTAATGATTTTTTAGTGCAAAAATTTAAATTTTTTGGGTCCACACACACACCAAAACACAACACACTGCAGGGGGGCCAAGAAGGAGTACGAAAAAAGACAACAGGGGTGATGGTGGACACATGGCTGAGGGGGCAAAAAAGAGCTCACTCAGCAGAGCAAAGTTACTGGGAAGGGGGGATTTAACCACAGGGAGATCGACTGGGAAAAAAACCCGGGGCCCATGGGGGTTCCCCCAAACCCTGGAGAAGGCCCAAAAGATGGGTGTGATACTTGAAAACCTCATGCATCAATGTTTAGGGACACAACCAAAAGAGAGGGGGGGTTTAGCCAGCAAGACTGGATCTTTTGTTCACCCCGAGCAGTTCAGACATTGAGGACATCACTTACGAGAGGCCCTTGGAGCTAGCGATCATGTGGTTCTGAGTTTTGACTATATAGTGGGAAGTTACAAGTGGAGAAGGTAACAGGAACTAAAGGGGGGAAAAGGCCAACTATAAAAGGGGGGACTACACAGGTATGAGAAACTTCCTGCAGGAGGTTCAGTGGGACAGAGAAAGGGTTTAGGAAAATCAGGTAAACGAGATGATGGAATATGTGGCAACAAAGTGCAAGGAGGCAGAGGAAAGTTTTGTTCCCAAGGGAAACAGAAAATGGGAAAGACCAAAACGAGTCCTTGGTTTACCAAAGGGTTTGTAGGGAGGCAAAAACAAAGTGCAACAGAGAATGGAAAAGGTTTCAGGAGGCATAGGACCCAGGAAAAAACAAGGGTATAGTAGAAGAGCCAGAAAACGAGTATGCACAGATAAGGGGGGGCCCAGCGACAGTATGAAAACGACATAGCATCGAAAGTCAAATCTGACCCGAAACTGTGTATAGCCACATTAGGAGGAAGACAACAGTCAAGGACCAGGTGATAAGGCTGAGGAAAGAAAGGTGGAGAACTCACAAGGAAACGATCAAGAGGTATGTGAAGGAGCTCAACACGAGTTTTTTAAGGAAGTATTTACAGTAGAGACAGGAAAGGACTCTGGGGGGACGGGACCAGATAGGGACACCAGCAAGGAATACACCAACAAGTGTTGGACGACATACATACAGATGAGGAGGAGGTGAAGAAATGCTAAGGGACATCGATCCCTCAAAGGCAATGGGACCGGACAAATCTCTCCGTGGGCCCCTTAGAGAGGGAGCAGATATGTTGTGCGTGCCACTTACCACAATCTTCAACACATCCCTGGAAACTGGGCAACTACCTGAGGTATGGAAGACGGCAATGTAGTTCCATTTTCAAAAAAAAGGAGACAGAAAAGAGGCACTAAACTATAGCCTGTGTCATTGACGTGTATAGTATGCAAAAATTTTGGAGAAGATTATCAGGAGGAGAGTGGTGGAGCACCTGGAACGGGAAAAGGAGTTTTAAATGCCAACCAGCACGGATTCACGGAAGGCAAATCCTGTGTCACAAACCTTCTGGAGTTTTATGATAAAATAACAGAAGTAAGACAAGAAGAGAGAGGGGTGGTTGATTGCATCTTCTTGGACTGCAAGAAGGCCTTTGACACAGTTCCTCACAAGAGATTAGTGCAGAAGCTAGAGCATCAGGCGCATATAACAGGAAGGGCACTGCAATGGATCAGAGAATTTCCTGACGGGAAGGCAACAAAGAAATCATGGTACGTAATGATGTATCACAGTGGGGCACCTGTGACGAGCGGGGTCCCACAGGGGTCGGTCCTAGGACCAGTGCTATTTTTGGTTTTATGTGAACGACATGACGGAAGGGTTAGACCAGAAGTGTCCCTGTTTGCAGATGATGTGAAGTTAATGAGGAGAATTAAATCTGATGAGGACCCGGAGGACTTCAAAGAGACCTGGACAGAAATGGACACCTGGTCCAGCAAATGGCTTCTCGAATTTAATCCTGCCAAATGCAAAGTCATGAAGATAGGGGAAGGGCACAGAAGACCACAGACAGAGTATAGGCTAGGTGGCAAAAGACTGCAAACCTCACTCAAGGAGAAAGATCTTGGGGTGAGTATAACACCCAGCATGTCTCCGGAAGCACACATCAATCAGATAACTGCTGCAGCTATGGGCGCCTGGCAAACCTGAGAACCCGCATTCCGATTTCCTTAGTAAGGAATCATTCAAGATACTGTACACCGTGTATGTCAGGCCCCTATGGAGTATGCGCCCTGTTTGGAACCCGCACTGATAAAAGCA
>NW_026477370.1:0-10599 GCF_026875155.1 Cherax quadricarinatus
AAAATGTACCATATGGTACCCTTTACCATAACTACAATGTACCATATTACCCTTTACCAATAGTACAAGTACCAAAAGGGTCCCCTTACCAATATAAAAGGCCACCCGATTTTTGGGGGGTTTCCTTGGTTTTATACATATGCTGCTTGTATGATAACTATTAATTGTATTTCTGAAACACCTGAATAAACTTACTCAAGTGCATGTGGCATCATAAGTAAGTTTATTTCGTTATACACAAATAAAGTTACATAGAATATCATACTTAGCAGCATATGTTTGGAGAACCTAGGATAACCCAAAAAAGTCAGACATTTATTTTCATTAGGGTCCCTGTAACCCTGTAACCATATGGTACAATGTACTATATGGTACAATGTACATATGGTACAATGTACTATAAGGTACAAAGTACTATATGGTACAATGTACTATATGGTACATTGTACCATATGGTACCTTTGTACCATATACCATTGTACCATATACCATTGTACCAATATACCATTGTACCAAATCCCATTGTATGACATGGCCCCAAATGTACCATATGGTACCATTGTACCATAGGCACAATGGTACCATATGGTTCAAAACCATAGAATTCATCTTCAGCTCCACTTCCATCAGTCTTAGAACTGTAAATTGTGAAGAGGAGAGTCAAAATTTCGCCCCGAGAGTGAGTGGGAGTGAGAGCTTCCTTGCCGCCAGGCACTATGAACAAAGCTACTTTGCCGGCGTTCCCACAATGCCATGTGGGCGTCCAGATTTTTTCTATGGTGTGCACACTGACCAACCAGACCCATTCTCTTAGATGTAGGCCTACCAGCCTTCTCGTGCTAAACTTGACTGCGCTAGAATTTTGGCGTAGATCTGCGGTTTGGACCCTGAACGTAAAGCCGTAGATCTACGGGACGGACCCTGAAAGGGCTAAATATACTTACACACTGTGCTGGTGTGCAGGTACACATTAAAATCTCTAAGTCTCTCTCTACTCATGACGCCAATGCTATGCAATAATAATCACTCTTGGGCACACTGTCTTATTTTACATCAATATAGGCATTTTCATTAACCCATCTATGATATTTTCCTCAAAATTATATATGAAACCTGTTACATAGCATATAAACATGATACATACACTCACAGAATAAAAATGGATGTAAATATAAGATTTGATTACAAAGCAGCTGTGTAGGGAGTGTCAGAAGAATTATGTTTTCTCTAGTCAAACTGGGGGATAACTGTAGAAAAATATTCTTTTCGTATGCCTTTACTCTATATATAGCAATTCACGACCCATGTGGGTTTAGTGTTTTTTATTAATAATAATAATAATAATAATAATAATTAGCAGTTTGGAGGGATATGTTGTGTATCTTTATATGTATATGCTTCTAAACTGTTTTGTTCTGAGCACCTTTGCAAAAACAGTGATTATGTGTGAGTGAGGTGAAAGTGTTGAATGATGATGAAAGTATTTTCTTTTTGGGGATTTTCTTTCTTTCTGGGTCACCCTGCCTCGGTGGGAGACGGCCGACTTATTAAAAAAAAATAATAATAATAATAATATTATTATTATTATTATTATTATTATTATTATTATTATTAATAATAAAATATTAATATCTTCATCCACTCTAAAAATTGTGTGTTGCTGTTTGTTTATTCTGTACTAACTTGTACAACTTGTACACAATGTAAGAGTATTTGTATTGTGAGGTAATTATTATTATAATAAAAAAATATTCAGGTAAATGTTTTACAAACTCTTACAAACGTACGTGAATGAACTAAAAGTAGACACACATTAATACGCATTTATTTCGCCTGACCAAGTGATCACCCACTACCTGTTCAGTTTGTGTTCTTTCATTGTCTCAACTCTGTATCTCGTTCTCTCTCTTGTTTACTCTTTCGTTAACTAGTTGGCTCTCCTTGACGATGGCGTCTAAGGTTAGCTGTGATAAAAAAAAGTCGTAAGCCTCTTGCTTTAAGTGCCAAGTTAGAGGAAAGATGGTGTGCCCATTCTGATTTTATTCAATAAACACCCTGCCACTCTCTCACATATTAATATTAATATTTTAAGGTAAGTAATAAGTGTACTCTGTGTGTATCTTACCTTTTATTGTGTTTTTAATACCTATTTCTATTGCTATCTTAAAATAAGTTAGTGTAAACTTGTTTTCTGGCATTTATTGCATATTTTGTGTGTGCTCTGATAAAATATTTGTGGACTGTGTGGTAGCTGGGGGGAAGGACAACATTACGTTTTCCCCTGCTCAGCCATCAGAGAAAACTGTTTTGAATCTGCATTTTTGGGCCCAGCCACTCCCTCACTCCGCTTTTGTTTACAATTTTCGGCATGAAATTATTCATTACTTCTACTTCGTTTATGAAAGCAACTAAAGGTAGTTGTTAGAAATGATTAAATTCAGTGAACAAGGCATGTCGATGTTAATAATATGCTCTGTGCCACAGTGTAGGTAGCCGGTAGGTGTAGCCCAAGCGGGCTACACCTAGCAGCTACCTACACTGACTTCCTACAAATAAATACCACTCACCTCTCTTCCTATATTAAGACTTCACATATTTTAAGGTAAATAATGAGTGTACTATATGTTTACTTTACTTCTCTGGGATGTTTTAAATATCGTATATTAACCCGTAAATGGTCCAAACGTATATATACGTTTTTTCAACATTTGAAAGTATGTAAAAAAAGTATATCTTCTTTATGTTTTTTTACATTTGAAAATGTGTAAAAAACTTTGATCTACTTTTTTTTTTTTTTGTTATACAGTGGACCCCCGCAAAACGATTACCTCCGAATGCGACCAATTATGTAAGTGTAATTATGTAAGTGCATTTGTACGTGTATGTTTGGGGGTCTGAAATGGACTAATCACTTCACAATATTCCTTATGGGAACAAATTGGGTCATACTGGCACCTGAACAACTTCTGGAGTGAAAAAATTTTGTTAACCGGGGGCCACTGTATTGAAAATATTAAAAAAAAAACTAACTACTTTGTAGCACTACACATGTGAACGTAGACTGTTTGGGACCGTTTTTTGGGTTTAAAAATAGAACGGGAGCCAGTGCACCTCACCGGGGACCTGCACTTGACTTCTTTTACAAATAAGTGCTACTCACCTCCCCCCCGACATTAAGGTTACAAATACTTTAAGATAAGTAAGGAATTTACTGTAATGTATTTTACTCTGTGTTTTTTTTAATCCCTAGTTCTATTACAATTTAATATAATTTAGGTAAACTTGTTGTCTGGGCGTTTATATGCATTATAAATGGAAAAAAAGGGCTTCTCCCTTTCCGGCGATGTCTGCTTTCCGGAGACACCCTGGAACCTAACCAGCCTTTAAAAGTGGACCCCTACTGTACTATTTGTACCTTTAAACACTGCGCTGCACCACAGTCAGCTGTTTGTGGCACCACCTCAGCTTTTCTGCACCACAGCACTCTGCGCAACCGGTCAGCTCTGCGCACCACGGTCACCCTACGCACCAGGGTCACCGCTGCTGACCACAGTCAGCTGCTGCTGCACCACCATCAGCTGCTGCCACCACCACCCCACGGCTGCTGCACCCAGTCAGCTGCTGCTGCACCACAGTCACTGCTACTGCACCACGGTCAGGCTGCTGAAAACCCCACGGTCAGCTGCTGCTGACCACGGTCACTGCTGCTCCCACCATCAGTGCTGCTGCACCACCGTCAGCTGCGCTAAAAACCCCCCCGTCACCCGCTGCTGAAACCACCATCGCTGCGCGCTCCACTTCACGTTGCTGCATCAGGGCAGCTGCTGCGCACCACGGTCACTGCTCTGCACCACCCTCCTGTTTTGCCCAAACATACTCACCCCAAAATCTGTCCTTCACCTGAGTCCCTTTAGCTGCCCTCCCTCTTTTTACGAATCAGGGGGGCTGTTGCATGCATACATTCGATACATTTTTGTATTATTCCATTGTTTATAGTGCTTGAAAAGCTAAATAACCCACCATGGGCCCCCCCCAAAGAAAGTTTCTAGTCCAAATCCTGGGAAAAAGGGTGAAAATTGTACTATTGTACCGGGGTCAGCTCGCGCACCACCATCAGTGTTGCTGCACCACAGTCGGCTTTGCTGCACCACGGTCAGCTTTTTGCTGGCACCACGTCAGCTTTTGCTGCACCAGGTCAGCTTTGCTGCACCATCAGCTTTTGCTAAACCCACAGTCACTGCTGCTGCCCCACAGCAGCTGCGCTGCATCACGGTCAGCTGCGCTGCACCAAATGAACTAGCTGCTACACCCCCGTCACTTTGCTGCTCCAGGGTCAGCTGTTGCTGCACCAGGGTCAGCTTTCTAAACCAGGGGGAGCTGCTGTTGCACCATGGTCAGCTGTTCGCACCATGGTCAGCTCTGCTGCACCACAGTCAACTGCTGCTAAAAACCACCTTTATCTGTTGCTCCCACCACAGTCGCTCTGCTGCCCCAAAAATAAACTTTCCTACACCATGGTCAGCTTTTGCTGCCCACGGTCAGCTGGTCCTGTGGCATTAAAAGAAAAGGAATAACCCCGGAAAAGGACGTGCTACCAAATCCTAATGGGAAGGGGTTTCCCCCCTTTAAAATAACAACTTCCACACCCCACAAAACCATCGCATCAGTCTCCCAGACCCAATAAAATAAGTTCAGTTTGTGGTATTAAAATTAATATTCTGTGGAAAAAAATTTTTTTTTCATACTTTGTGTTGTCATTCACGGATTTAATTTGTTTCCATTATTTCTTATGGGGAAAAAAAATTCAATTTTTATAATTTTGGCATACATAAGCTCTCAGGAAAAAGATTTAAATCGTAAGGTTCGGTTTCCACTGTATTTCATTGCATTTGTAGTCTTAAGCAGAATATATCACAAAAATAACTACAAAATTTCATGTTCACTTTTATTTTTTTTAAAATCTGTTGGGCAAAAAAAAGTTTTGTAGGCTTTTTTGGGGCTCCCCGAACAAAACCCCATTTTTGCCATAATTCTTCAGTTCATTTAGCACGATTTTCCCTAACATGGATTTTCAGGAACGTAACTACCAAGCTAAATAATGGTTACTGTATAAGATTATATACAGAGCGCATGTGTGTGGAGAACCCTGGGATAACCAAAAAAGTTAGACAAGGTGCTTATTTCATCGAGATCCTAACTTTTTAACTTTTTGACTTTTTTTGGTCGTAATATACGTCTTACTAAATAATTCTAGTGGCTTGAAATCAACAAGAAAGCGGTGGGCCCACATGTGAGGGAATGGGTCTGTGGGGTCAGTGGGGCATAACAAAAAAAAAAAAATCCTGCAGAAACACATTTCAAAAAGAAAAAAAAAAACTTTTTCCCATTTTTTTTTTTATTAAAACGCCGGGTTTGAGGGTATTTTCGAAGTATTTATCATTTTATTTTCGTTTTTTCATGGTCTCATTGTAAAATGAAAACATAATTCAAAATAAGATGATTTTTGATTTTTTTTCACGAAAACAACCTTGAAATTGGCTCTAAAGCAGAAAGTTCGATTTTTACCAAGTTCAAGATAAGCAAATCACACCACACGTCCAATACACATCAACTGGGGAGCAAATTTTTTTTACTAGTCCTGATATTTTATACCATTTTTACAATAATCAGAGTCCATAACTAAATTTTGTATTTTTTTTTATAAAAAAAATAAAAAAGAAAGCAATATTTAAATAAAGGGGCCTAGAGAGTGACTAATGAACAGCGGGTATGTTTTTTAGTGCCAAAATTCTACATTGTTTATTCTGGGCCCTATTTTTTAAATTGGGATTTTTTTTTAATTTTCCGTGAAATGCCAAATTGCCAATTTCTGACCACTTTAATTGGGTAATCAAGTCAGTAAAGGGGAGTTTTTTGTACTTAATTTTTAGAAAAATGGGGTTTAAAGAAAAGCTTGAGTTTGGGCATCTGGGAAAAATGGAATTGGCCAAAAACAGGCTCAAAGTTGGCGAAATCGCCGATGTGTATATGTCGCCGAGACCTCTAACTTCGCAGGAGTGTAATTCTGTGAGTTTTTGAACAAATTTTGTACTTTTGGTGTCATTACCATCGGGAAAAGAGTCTCTATCATTTCATAAGAAAAAATAATTTTTTTTTTCCAAAAATTTTGTGACATAGAATGACAGTTTCAGAAAGGGGCTTGCAACAGTCAAAGGGTTAAACTGTCCAAACGTTGTTCTACGTTCGTGTGTGTAGCACTCTGACCTTGATTTTCCCCATTTGAAAGCATGTAAAAAAACATTGATCTACGTTCGGAGCCCATCGCACATGGATGTAGACCTATGTTTGGACAGTTTAAGGGTTAACCTTTTGACTGTCGCGGCCGTATATATACGTCTTACGAGGTACCGTGTTTGACGTATATATACTCATAAATTCTAGCAGCTTCAAATCAAGCAGCAGAAAGCTGGTAGGCCCACATGTGAGAGAATGGGTCTGTATGGTCAGTGTGCACCATATCAAAAAAATCTTGGAGCACGCAGTGCATAATGAGAAAAAAAACTCGACCATTTTTTTTAATTAAAATGCCGACTTTGTGGTCTATTTTCGTATAGTATTTATGGTTGTATTCTCATTTTCTTGGTCTCATTTGATAGAATGGAAAGCATATTATAGAAATAGAGGTGATTTTGGTTGATTTTACTATAAAAAGAACCTGGAAATGGAGCTCAAAGTAGGGGAAATATTTGATTTTTGCCAATGTTCAAAAGTAAACAAATGGTCATTGTCCAATAAATGTCCAACTAACCATTTTTAATATGCAGTCATGAATGGGTTGATGTTATTTATACAATTATTACAGTATTGCAGTAGTCTGCATAATAGTAAGTCTTCTATTTTTTGTTTGAATAAAAATTCAAAATAGACAGCAAGAGTAATATCAGAGGGGCCTGGAGACATGACTGATGAACAAAGAAAATGTTATTTTAGAGCCAGGAATGTCTACATTGTTCATTCTGGACCTTATTTTGAAATTGTCATATTTTTTAATTTTCGTGAAATTGGCCAAATTGCAAATTTCTGACCACATTATTGGGTAGTTGAAATCTGTAAATGGGCAGTTTCTTGTACTCAATCGATAGAAAAAATGGAGTTCTAAAGAAATAGCTATGAGTTTGGTCGACTGGAACAATGGAATTAGCCGAAAATAGGGCTCAAAGTGGGCGAAATCGCCGATTTGTAAATATCGCCGAGGTTGCTAACTTCATGAGAGCATAATTCCGTCAGTTTTCCATCAAATTTCGTTTTTTTGGTGTCATTACAATCGGGAAAGGATTCTCTATCATTTCATAAGAAAAAATAATTTTTTTTTTAAATTTTGCAACACCAGGAGACACCTCAGGATTGGGGGTTGTGACCATTGTGTAGATGATGGGTTTTAATGCATAATAAACCAGCTAGCCATTTTGTATAACAAACTAGAAACAGATCCTGCAAGAACCCTTGCAAAATCTGTTTTTGCAAGAGTTGCTCTGAAGCGAAGGTTCAGTGCAATGCTTGTTTTAACCTTGCTGAATTCAAATAGTACTACAGAAGGAATACTAGCGAAATAGCTATGAGTTCGGTAAACTGGAACAATGGAATGTGCCAAAAATAGGGCGTAAATTGGGTGAAAATGCCGATGCGTAAATATCACCGTTGGGTTAACGCTTTGACTGTTTCAGTCGTATATATACGTCTTACGAGCCACCGTTTTTGATGTATATACTATACTCATTAATTCTAGTGGCTTCAAATCAATCAGGAGAAAGCTTGTAGGCCCACATGTGAGACAATGGGT
This sequence comes from Cherax quadricarinatus, assembly GCF_026875155.1. Taxonomy (NCBI): domain Eukaryota; kingdom Metazoa; phylum Arthropoda; class Malacostraca; order Decapoda; family Parastacidae; genus Cherax; species Cherax quadricarinatus. The sequence continues at coordinate 7,841 of NW_026477370.1, forward strand.
CTATGTGAACAGTGTGCACCACATGAAAGAAATCCTGCAGCACGCAGTGCATAATGAGGAAAAAAATGAGTGTTTTTTTTTAATTAAAATTCCGAATTTGTGGTCTATTTTCGTATAGTATTCATGGTTGTATTCTCGTTTTCCTGGTCTCATTTGATAGAATGGAAACATATTATAGAAATAGAGGTGATTTTTGATTGGTTTTACTATGAAAAGAACCTTGAAATGGAGCTCGGAGTAGGGGAAATGTTTGATTTTTGCTGATGTTCAAAAATAAATAAAGAGTCATTTTCCCAAATAAATGACCAAGTACCATTCTAATATGCATCATGAAGGGGTTGACATTTTTTAAACAATTTTTACAATATTGCAGTAGTCTGCATAAAGTAAATCTCTTTTTTTTTTGTTTGAAAAAAATTCAAAATGGGAAGCAAGAGTAATAAAAGGGGGGACCTGAGAGTAACTGATGAACAAAGAAAATGTTTTTTTAGAGCCAGGAATTCCCCTGAATTTGTTCAATCGGGGACCCTTTTTTTGAAATTGTCATATTTTTTAATTTTCGTGAAATTTGGGCCAAATTGAAAATTTCGACCATGTTATGGGTAGTTGAAATTAAAATGGGCTTTCTTTACTCATTCGATGAAAAAATGGAGTTGTGAAGAAATTGCTATGATTTGGTCGACTGGAACAATGTAATTACGTAAAACAGGGCTCAAATGTCAAACCTCCGATTCGAAAATTTTGCTGAGGTCGCGAAAATTTGCAAGGGTAATTCCTTTGGGGTTTTCCATCAAATTTCGTTCTTTTGGTGTCTTTTAAAAATGGGGAAAAGTTTCTAAAATCATTTCATGAGTTTTTTTTTTTTTTTGGGAATTTTGCGACACCGGGAGACCCTCGGGACTTGAGGTTGCGACGTCAGGGGTTAAGTGTTTTCCTAACCAACCACTCTGTAATCCAGAAAGGTCACTAATCCGCACACAACATCCCGATGACTGGATTAGTGATGGCTGATTTTATTTTTAAATCCTTCATAAAAGAATTCTTCATAGAACAAAGAGGGTCCTCTCGTATTTAAAACGGTTTTTTTTTGAAACCGGGTCCAAGCCGATTCTACCCAGAGCTCACTCACTCAGAAAAGCGTGAGGGAAATTTTTAGGCCTAATATGAAGATTACGTGATACGTAATGTGCCCCACAAAAACCCAATCCTGCAGCACACAGTGCAAATGAGAAAAAAAATAAACTGTGACCATTTTTTTTTTGGGTTTAAAACAGCTTTGCGTGGTTTTTTGTAGGTTTTAGGGTTGTTTCAGGTTTTCTTGGTCTCTTTTTGATAATTGGGGGATATATTACAAAAAATAGAGATGTTTTTTGTTTGGGTTTTTATACTGAAATTAGTTAAAATTCAGCCAAAAGTGGAAATGTTCGATTTTTTCTGATGTTAAGAAAAAAAATCACATCACCAGTCAAAATACACATCAGCTGGGGGGTCAAATGTGCATTGTAAATTCTATGTTATTTTAAAATTTTAAATATTGCATAAGGAAAATTTTTTATTTTTTGGTGTGAATAAAAATTCTTTAAGTATACCTGGAGTATACCTGGAAGGGTTTTGGGGGCAACGTTTTCCCGTGGCCCGTCTGGACCAGGGCTCCCTGGTGGATTAGGGCCTGGTCAACCAGGCTGTTTTTTGTTGGCACACCAACCCGACATACAACCACAGCCAGGGTGGTCAAGTACTGACTTTAGGTACCGTCCGGGACCTACTTGAAGACGCCAGGGGTCATTGGTAATCCCCCTTATGTATCGGGGGGCGTTGAACATCTTGGGGGGCCCCCCGATACTTATTTTTGTTTTCTCTTTTCATCTAGGGCACCCCTACTTTTCATTGGGGGGAAGTTCATCATTGCCAAATCTTTTTGCTTTCATAGGGGATTTTTATGTGCAAATTTTGGTACTATTCCACCTAGATTTTCCAAGTGCATATTCATATACTCTCCCCGGGGTGCTTCGGGGGGTACGGTTTGAGGAAATTCAAACATTCCCAGAATTGAGGTTTTTATTGCACTTTTTTGTCCTAAATTCTCTGTACATTTTCTAGGGCAGCAATTTTACCTGCCTTGAAAGGTGCTGTTTGTGGCAGCAATATTCCCCCTAGATAGAACAAATGACCTGAAAAGTGCATCATGGGCTTGGCTCCCTAGTTTTTTAAAGGTTCTCATTATCCATCCTGTCATTTTTTTAGCAGATGTGATTGATACACTATTGTGGTCTTTGAAAGTGAGATCTCTTGACATTACACCCCAGGTCCTTACCATTAGTTTTTCATCTGTTGGTTAGTTGGAATTTATTTTATTTCCCCATATACGGGGGCCCTCGATAATCGTAGTTTTTTCGGAATCGTAATTTCGGAAATCATAGAGATATTTTCGTATAAAAAGGCTTTGCAACGAGGTTTACTCGCAATATAGTCGTCCGGACGCGACTCACGGTGTGACCGGGCGGCCTCCCTACCCAGCCATATGGCATTGTTTCCAGTGATGAAGGGCCCCCCATGTCTCCCGAAATATTTCATAATGTTCCACTCTTTTATGCTTCAAGGGCAAAAGCTACCAGGCTCCAAAGAAAAACTCCATGCCAACCTGTGGTAAAGAAAGTCACCACGAGGAGCTGCAAGACTTTAGCAGGGAAAAGCAAAAGATTGCAGCTCAGAACTTGCTGCAAAAAAAGAATAAGAAGGGGGGGGGGGTTTTTCCAGTA
>NW_026477371.1:0-21051 GCF_026875155.1 Cherax quadricarinatus
CATACTATACAACTACTACTACTACTCCCCAAACACACAACTACTCTACTAAATCTACAACTACACTACTCCCACTCCAAACACCACCCCCTATACTCTACTACCAATACTACCATAACCCCCACCACCACACTAACTACTACTAACCACCACCACCCTACTAACTACACTACTACTACTACTACTACTACCACTACCACCACCACCACCTACTACTACAACCCTACTACTACCACTACCAACCACCTACTACTACTAAATTTCTACACTACTACTACTACCCACCACCACCACCTACTAATACTACTACTACTACTACTACTACTACTACTACTACTACCACTACCACCACCACCACCACCACCTACTACTACTACTACTACTACTACTACTACTACTACCACCACCACCACCTACCTACTACTACTACTACTACTACCACTACCACCACCACCACCTACTACTACTACTACTACTACTACTACCACTACCACCACCACCACCTACTACTACTACTACTACTACTACTACTACTACCACTACCACCACCACCACCTACTACTACTACTACTAACTACTACCACTACCACCACCACCACCTACTACTACTACTACTACTACTACTACTACTACCACTACCACCACCACCACCACCTACTACTACTACTACTACTACTGCTACTACTACTACTACTACTACTACCACTACCACCACCACTACTACCACCACCACTACCACCACCACCACCACTACCACCACCACTACTACCACCACCACTACTACCACCACCACTACTATCACTACCGCCACCACTACCACCACCACCACCACCACTACTGTCACTACCGGATCAGCCGGGCTGTGGCTCGTACGTTGGACTGCGTGCGGCCAGCAGTAACAGCCTAGTTGATCAGGCCCTGATCCATCGGGAGGCCTGGTCATGGACCGGGCCGCGGGGGCGTTGATCCCCGGAATAACCTCCAGGTAACCTCCAGGTAACCACTATTACCACCACCACCACTGCTACCACTACTACTACTACTACTACTACTACTACCACCACCACCACCTACTACTACTACTACTACTACTACTACTACTACTACTACTACTACCACTACCACCACCACCACCTACTACTACTACTACTACTACTACTACTACTACTACTACTACTACTACTACTACTACTACTACCACTACCACCACCACTACTACCACCACCACTACCTACCACCACCACTACACCACCACCACTACTACCACCACCACACAACTACCACCACCACTACTATCACTACCGCCACCACTACCACCACCACCACCACTACTGTCACTACCACCACCACTATTACCACCACCACCACTGCTACCTACTACTACTACTACCACCACCTCCACTACTACCACCACTAACCCCCCCATCCCCATCCTTCTCACTGAAAGCAGCACACGGTGAAGATTCTTTGGATTAACACTGAAGGGTTATTAATTCCCAGAAGGCTATTAACCCAGGATAACCCATAAATGACAAACCTGTGTCCCACAAAGGGCTTCACCAGGATTTTTTTCCCCCTGCAAGGTAAAGGGGGACAACAGGTTAAAAGTCTTACCTACACTTCGTGACCCACCTAGAATCCAACCCGTGCTTTTTTTTTGGGGCTGCAAATCAAAACGACTACCACAGATCTACGAGGGTCTTTTGTCCAAGGAGCTGGAACTGTCCCCCTTTTCTTTGGTTCAAACCTTATTTTTTGTCCTATTCCCATGTACTTTTTTGCCCCTTTGCGAGGAAAATATATCTTTCTCTTAACACCCTTAGTTTTTTGCATGTGACGCTGGGGGATTTGTCCCCATATTGGACTGAAGCTGAATTAAACATCGATTTATACAACAATATTGAGATTTTTTTCACTAAGACCTACGATGGTACTGTTGTATTTTGAGTGTGAAAATACCCCAATAAGTGAGATATAACTTTTGTAGGGGTTTCCCCAGGGTTTTTTAAATGACGAAAAAAAAGGGGATTTTACCTTGGAGGAAAAGCCCAGGAATCAGCAAAAAAAATTTCTTGTTGTTTAAAGAATGGCTTTGAACAACCCTTCAGGGAAGGTCCCTTGATCTAATGAGGACTTCAACCCTCCCAAGGAGGTACCCAGTGCTGTGAACGGCTTTTTAGTCAAAAGATTCTGCCCCACTTTCCTGATTATCAATATTTACTGTTTATTTCATAAATTTTTTTATAAGGTGTTTCATTTGTTAAGTAACTATTATTATATTGGGGTCATCACAGCGGAAGGGTACTCAAAACGTGATATAAAAATTGTTAAAAGTAACTATTATTAAGTTGTGTATAAAAAGCGGTAAGGTGACTCAGAACGTGATATATATTGTTAAGAAACTATTATTAAGTTGTGTTTCACAGCGGAAAAGGTGATCAAGAAACGTATTATTTTGTTAATATATTTTTAAGTGTGTCATCACAGCGTAAGGTGACTAAAGAACGTGATATATATTTTTAAATAACTATTATTAAGTTGTGTCATCACACGTAAGGTGCCCCAAGAGACTGATATTATTGTTAAGTAACTTTTTATTAATTTTGTGCATCACAGGGCGGTAAGGTGACTCAAGAGACGGATTTTAATTGTTAATACTATTATTAAGTTGTTATCAAGCTGTAAAGTGATCAAAGACGTGATTTTAATTGTTAATAATATTATTAAGTTGTGTCACACAGCAGAAGGTGATCAAAGACGGTTTATTTTTTTAAGTAACTATTTTAAAGTTTTTTTCATCACAGCAGTAAAGTGCCAAAGACTGTTTTAAATTTTTAAGTAACTATTTTTAATTTTGTGTATCACAGGGGTAAGGTGCCCAAGAGACGTGATATTTAATTGTTAAGTAACTTTATTAATTTTGTGTCATACGCAGAAAGGTGACTCAAGAGAGTGATATATTTTTTAATAATATTATTAAAAGTTGTGTCATCACGCTAAAGGCTCAAGAGACGTGAATATTTTTTAAGAAACTTTTTAAGTTGTGTCATCACAGCAAAAAGTGACTCAAAGGACGTAAAAATTATTTTTAAAGTAAATTTTTAAAAGTTGTGTCATCACAGGGGTAAGGTGATCAAGAGACGTGTAATATTGTTAAGTAACTATTTTTAAAGTTTGTCATCACAGCAGAAAGGGTGACTCAAGAGACGTGATAAAAATTTTGTTAAAAACTATTTTAAAGTTGTGTCACCCCGGGGGAAGGGTGACTCAAGAGACTGATATATATGTTAAGTAACTATATTAATTGTGTCATCACGCAGTAAGGACTCAAGAACGTAATATTTGTTAAGTAATATTTTTAAGTTGGTCATCACAGCGGTAAGGTACCCAAGAGAGGATAATATTTTTAAGTAATATTTTTAATTGTGCACACAGCATAAGGTCCCAAGAGACGTGAATAATTTTTAAGTAACTATTATTAATTGGTCATCACAGCAAAAGGTGCTAAAGAGACGTGTATATATTGTTAAGTAAATATTAAAAAGGGTTTTTCACACAGCGGTAAGGTGATCAAGGCGTGATAATATTTTTAATAACTATTTTAAATTGTGTCTCACAGCGGTAAGGTGACTAAAGAGCCCTGATATTATTGTTAATAACTATTTTTTAAATTTTTCATCACAGGGGGTGGGTGACTCAAGAGACGTATATAATTTTTAAGTAACTATTTTTAAAGTTGTGTTCACAGCGGTAAGGTGACTCAAGAGACGGAATAATGTTAATAACTATTTTAAATTTTGTGTCATCACGGGGTAAGGATCAAGAGCGTATAAATTTTTTAAAAAAATATTATTAAGTTGTGTCATCCAGCAGTAAGGTGACTCAAGAGACTGAAAATTGTTAATAAACTATTTTTAAGTTTTGTACCCACAGGGGTAAGGTGATAAAGAGCGTTATATATTTTTAAAGTAACATTATTAATTGTGCATCACAGCAGAAAGGGTGACTCAAGACGTATTATATTTTTAATAACTTTTAAAAAAATTGGTCACACAGCAGTAAGGTGACCAAGAGACGTGATATATATTTTAAGAAACTATTTTTTAAATTTGTGTCACACAGGGGAAGGGACTAAAAGACGTGATATAATTGTTAAGAAACTTTTATTAATTGTGTCACACAGCAGAAGGTGACTCAAGAGACGTGATATATATTTAAGTAACTATTATTAATTGTGTCATGACAGCGGTAAAGGTCCCAAAGAACTAAATTTAAAATTTTTAAAGAACTTTTTTAAGTTGTGTCATACAGCGATAAGGTATCAAGAACGTGATTATATTGTTAAGTAACTATTTTAATTGGTCACACAGGGGTAAGTGAACAAGAGAGGGATAAAAAATGTTAAGTAACTATTATTAATTGTTCTCACAGGGGTAAGGTGACTCAAGAGACTAATATATTGTTAAGTAACTTTTATTAAGTTTGTATACAGCAGTAAGGTGACCAAGAAAAAGTAAATTATATTGTTAAGAACTATTATTAATTGTTCATCACAGCGGTAAGGGTGACTCAAGAGACGTGATATATTTTTTTAATAACTATTTTTAAGTTGTGCCCTGCAGCGGTAAGGGACTAAAAGAACGTGAATATTTTGTTAAAAACATTTTAAGTTGTGTCATGACACGAAAAGGGTACTAAAGACGTGATTAAAATTGAAAAGTAACTTTTTAAAAGTTGTTTTCACACGCGGTAAGGTGACTCAAGAGACTAAAAATATTTGAAGTAACATTATTAAGTTGTGTCATCCACGGTAAGGGACTCAAAAAACGTATATATATTTTAGAAATTTTTATTTTTTGTCATCACAGCGGAAAGGGGGACTCAAGAGACGTGAATTTTGTTAAGTAAATTTTTAATTTGGGGTCATCACAGCGGAAAAGGTACTAAAGAGACGTGAAATATATTTTAAAGTAACTTTTTTTAATTTGGTTCACCTTGGGTTTGACCAAGAACGTGTATTATTGTTAATAACTTTTATTAATTTGTTCATCACGCATAAGGTGACTCAAGAGACGGAAAATTTATTGTTAAGGTCTATTATTAATTTTGTTTCATCACAGCAGTAAGGTGACTCAAGAGACTGATATATATTTGTTAATAACTATTATTAATTGTGTCAACAGCGGTAAGGTGACTAAAAGGACGTGATAATTTTTAAGTAATATTTTTAATTTTGTCATCACAGCAGTAAGGTACTCAAAAACTGATATATTGTTAATAATTTTTATAATTGGTCATAACGGTTAAGGTGACTCAAGAAAACGGATTATATGTTAAGTATATATTATAATTTGTCATCACAGGGGGAAAGGTACTAAAGAGACGGATATATATGTTAAGAAAACTATTTTAAATTTGTGTCATCACAGTGGAAAGGGGTGACCAAGAGAGTGATATATATTGTTAATAACTTTTATTAAGTTTGTCATCACAGCGGAAAGGGACTCAAAGAAGTATATAAATTGTTAAGTAAAAATTAAAGTTGGTCATCACGGGGTTAAGGTCTCAAGAGATGAATATATTTTAAGTAACTATTTTTAAGTTGTGCATCCAGCGGAAAGGTGCTCAAGAGACGTGAATTATTTTTAAGTAACTATTATTAAGTTGTGTCATCAAGCGGTAAGGTGCTCAAGAACTGTAATATTGTTAAAAACAATTATTAAGTTGTTCACACAGCGGAAAGGTGACTCAAGGACGGATAAATTGTTAAGAACTATTTTAAGTTGTGTCCACAGCGGTAAGGTGACTCAAGAGACGTGATATATATTGTTAAGTAACTATTATTAAGTTGTGTCATCACAGCAGTAAGGTGACTCAAGAGACGTGATATATATTGTTAAGTAACTATTATTAAGTTGTGTCATCACAGCAGTAAGGTGACTCAAGAGACGTGATAATATTGTTAAGAACTTTTTTAATTTGTGTCATACAGCGTAAGGTGCCCAAACAAGGGTGATAAAAATTTGTTAAGTAACTATTATTAAGTTGTGTCAAAACGCAGTAAGGTGACTCAAGGCCTATATATATGTTAAGTAATATTATTAAGTTTTTCATACACGGAAAGGGTGACTCAAAACGTGATATTATTGTTAAAAACTTTTATTAATTGTGTCCACCAGGGGAAGGTGACTCAAGAGACGTGATATATATTGTTAAGTAACTATTATTAAGTTGTGTCATCACAGCGGTAAGGTGACTCAAGAGACGTGATATATATTGTTAAGTAACTATTATTAAGTTGTGTCATCACAGCGGTAAGGTGACTCAAGAGACGTGATATATATTGTTAAGTAACTATTATTTATTTGTGTCATCACAGGGGAAAGGGTTTACTCAAGAGACGTTAAAGTTAAGTAACTATTTTTTTTTGTCATCACAGCGGTAAGGTGACTCAAGGACGGATGTAATTTTGCTAAGCGGCCTGGTTATTTATTTTTGTAACCTAAATTTTTATAACTATCAGGGGAGAAAGGTAACTAAATAAGGGACAAAAAGAGTGTGAAAATTAAGGGTAACTGTGGATACTGACTGTTAATTTTGGAATAATTGCCCCTTTGTTACGTGGCATGCAAAGAGTACGTAACCTTTATTCGGCGATGTACACACCCTCTTTTACAGGCTATCTCCCCCAACAACAAACCCAGGTGCTAAGAGTTGGTGGGGGGCCCATCGTTCAACTGTGACCAGGTTCAGCCAATAAAAGAAAGGGTTTTGGGCAATCGCAGAGGTTTGGGGGTACGCCTCCTGTCTCCCCTTTCATTCCTTTCTAGGGGTGGTTGAAGCACGGTCTGCTATCTTGGGGCTTCTATTTCTGTTTTGCTTCCCGGGGGTGCCTAACTTATCCGTACATATTACATTTGCTTTTCTAAATTTGAAAGGGTAAAATTTAAATCTAAAAATTTTTTTTACTGTGTTTTTTTGCTCCCTTTACACCCGGGTAACAGGCCATTTGGAATCCTGGGTTGTAAAAGTTAAAAGCGTTGCTCTACAAGCATGGAAAAGACATATGAAGATCAGACCTTTTATTAAAAACGCATAACAAGTATTTGATAAAGAACTCATGTAGCTTAAAAGCCCCTTTTTATAAGAATCGTTTCATACGAATTTCTCCAAATGCCCACAAGAAACTTACGACGACGTTTTGGTCCGACTTGGACCATTAACTAAACACAGAAGCGCGAAGGAGGGAGTCAGTTTATAGAAGGGGTGGGGACGGGGGGCAGAATTTGTGCGGTATATGTGTATTGTTTCAGTCACGGTATTGTGCCTTTTTTTTTTAGGTATGTTACTTGCCCCGACGTGGGGATCTGCCCAACTCCTAACGAATTCAAGATTATCATTTTGTGTAGTGGGTATTGTTTAGCAGTTAATGCTTAAATCAAAGTTCATCAAATAGTTTTCAATGTTAGTTCCGGGAGTCCCCAATAGGCTACCAATGTGTACCGCTGACTTAGGACGGGCTGCAAAGCTTTCATAAAATTATATAATACAAGCCCCTTTGGGTTTTAGGCACGTTTCCTCAGGATTGCCGATAAACCTCCCGGCGAAACGTACCTCTATAAGGGGACTGGAGCAACAATTTTCATATGAGTAAGAAGGATTATAAAGTAAACCTTTATTTCGACAACGTTTTGCTTTGGATTGAGCTTATCGGCTACATCGTGAGAAAACTGTCTAAAAAAGTTTTTCCTGTTTTGGTGCCTTATCCCACTTTTCACTTATTGCCCAGTCCCCCGCTTAAGAACTCTCGTCAGCTCCCGACATTGTTTTCCCCCCTGAGTGTGGGGTAAACTGGCCTCACCTCGTGTCTGCCTGTGTTTGTTTAACCTTCTGGAGTCGCAGTGCCCTTTTTTTTTCCACTTGGGTTTTTTTAACCCTTGGAGGTCGCTAGTGCCTTTCCTTCCACTTGTGTTTGTTTTAAACCCCTCTGGAGGTCGCTAGGGCCCTTTTTCTTCCACTTTGTTTTTTTTAACCTCCTGGGGGTCGCAGTGCCCTTTTTCTTTCCCCTTGTGTTTGTTTAAAAACCCCTCTGGGGTCGTGTGCCTTTCTCTTCCTTTGTTTTGTTTAACCTCTCTGAGGTCGCTATGTAGTTTTTTTTCCGTTATCTCTGTGTTGCGTTGCATTTCCCGTTGATTCTTTTAGACCTTTTATTTCCTTTGTATTCCCTTCCCTTTGAGATAACGTTAGATTTTCGTTTTCCCTTTGTGAGCATCTTTGTATATTGGTTTTTTTGTTATGAAATTTTTAAAAAAGTTCTGTTTCGGTAATGTTTTTCGTGTTATATTTTCCTTTTTGTATTTTTTTGTATTTTATTTTAAGAAATTTGATGCAAAGTATCGCAGAATAAATTTACTATTTATTAAATTACTCTTTAAGAGTTTTAATTTGCTATTATATTGTAACAAGAATAAACAGAAGAGTGGATGGAAACTAGAACCGTGTTCCTGGCTGACAGTAAACAAAACAGAAGAGTGGATGGAAACTAGAACCGTGTTCCTGGCTGACAGTAAACAAAACAGAAGAGTGGATGGAAACTAGAACCGTGTTCCTGGCTGACAGTAAACAAAACAGAAGAGTGGATGGAAACTAGAACCGTGTTCCTGGCTGACAGTAAACAAAACAGAAGAGTGGATGGAAACTAGAACCGTGTTCCTGGCTGACAGTAAACAAAACAGAAGAGTGGATGGAAACTAGAACCGTGTTCCTGGCTGACAGTAAACAAAACAGAAGAGTGGATGGAAACTAGAACCGTGTTCCTGGCTGACAGTAAACAAAACAGAAGAGTGGATGGAAACTAGAACCGTGTTCCTGGCTGACCGTAAACAAAACAGAAGAGTGGATGGAAACTAGAACCGTGTTCCTGGCTGACAGTAAACAAAACAGAAGAGTGGATGGAAACTAGAACCGTGTTCCTGGCTGACAGTAAACAAAACTAGAACCGTGTTCCTGGCTGACAGTAAACAAAACTAGAACCGTGTTCCTGGCTGACAGTAAACAAAACTAGAACCGTGTTCCTGGCTGACAGTAAACAAAACTAGAACCGTGTTCCTGGCTGACAGTAAACAAAACTAGAACCGTGTTCCTGGCTGACAGTAAACAAAACTAGAACCGTGTTCCTGGCTGACAGTAAACAAAACTAGAACCGTGTTCCTGGCTGACAGTAAACAAAACTAGAACCGTGTTCCTGGCTGACAGTAAACAAAACTAGAACCGTGTTCCTGGCTGACAGTAAACAAAACTAGAACCGTGTTCCTGGCTGACAGTAAACAAAACTAGAACCGTGTTCCTGGCTGACAGTAAACAAAACTAGAACCGTGTTCCTGGCTGACAGTAAACAAAACTAGAACCGTGTTCCTGGCTGACAGTAAACAAAACTAGAACCGTGTTCCTGGCTGACAGTAAACAAAACGCTCTATCTAGAGCGTTTTGTTGTTAGGTAAGACACATATGCAACAGTTAGGTATCTTTATTTCGAGACGTTTCGCCTACACAGTAGGCTTCTTCAGTCGAGTACAGAAAAGTTGATAGAAGCAGAAGATACTTGAAGACGATGTAATCAGTCCATCACCCTTAAAGTTTTGAGGTGGTCAGTCCCTCAGTCTGGAGAAGAGCATTCTTCCATAGTAGGCGAAACGTTTCGAAATAAAGATTCCTAACTGTTGCATATGTGTCTTACCTAACAATCTGTCGGTATTTTATACCATTTTAATGTTAGAGCGTTATTCTTGCTATGTGGCAGGATCAGAGTTCGGGTTCCCGTTTATTCTTCTATTTATTCATTGACAATCGTTTAATGGAACTTATCTTGAGTCTGTTGTAATAAGTTTGTCATGTAAGCTTCAGTAACAGTCAGCCACATGATCCGTTGTTTGTTATCAGTAAATTAGTCAGTCATCGTTAATCACCATCCGTCATCATGATTCACCCATCATCAATCATGCGTTTCCAGGCAAATTCTTAGAAAAAATGGAAAAGGAACTTGAGATTGACTTGAAATTTGAGTTATTTGCAGCCATAATGTATAATGCGTCACTTCCTGTTGTGAATGGGCGGGGTGGCCACCCATGTTAACCCTCCGCCGCGCCCACTAGCCCACCCAGGCCACCCAAAAGCCCACCCTCCCTGCCTACCTGGCCACCCACTCATTTACCGCTTCCTGGCTGATGCCCCCTCCCTGGTACGTCGCCTGTGGGAGGGGATGTTGCATCTGCTAAATATTTTGGTAAATCCCAGGGCTCTCTTCCCCAGGTTTGCTGCTCCCTACCTTAAATATTTACCAGGTGCCGCTCTCACAGCCTATATCACACACACCACCTACAGTCTTACCAGTGAGCTGTTATTGCTGTAGTACCTGCTACTGGTGTCGTTACTGCATCTGTTGCTGCTACTGTTGCTGCACTTATTGCTGTGACTCCTGCTACTGGTGTCGTTACTGCATCTGTTGCTGCTACTGTTGTTTCTGCTATTGTTGCTGTGACTCCTGCTGCTGGTGTTGTTGCTGCATCTGTTGCTGCTACTGTTGTTTCTGCTATTGTTGCTGGGGCTCCTGCTACTGATGCCTTTACTGCATCTGTTTACGCTACTACTGTTGCTGCAGTTATTGCTGTGACTCCTGCTACTGGTGTCGTTACTGCATCTGTTGCTGCTACTGTTGTTTCTGCTATTGTTGCTGGGGCTCCTGCTACTGATGCCTTTACTGCATCTGTTTACGCTACTACTGTTGCTGCAGTTATTGCTGTGACTCCTGCTACTGGTGTCGTTACTGCATCTGTTGCTGCTACTGTTGTTTCTGCTATTGTTGCTGGGGCTCCTGCTACTGATGCCTTTACTGCATCTGTTTATGCTACTACTGTTGCTGCAGTTATTGCTGTGACTCCTGCTACTGGTGTCGTTACTGCATCTGTTGCTGCTACTGTTGTTTCTGCTATTGTTGCTGGGGCTCCTGCTACTGGTGTCGTTACTGCATCTGTTTACGCTACTACTGTTGCTGCAGTTATTGCTGTGACTCCTGCTACTGGTGTCGTTACTGCATCTGTTGCTGCTACTGTTGTTTCTGCTATTGTTGCTGGGGCTCCTGCTACTGATGCCGTTACTGCATCTGTTTACGCTACTACTGTTGCTGCAGTTATTGCTGTGACTCCTGCTACTGGTGTCGTTACTGCATCTGTTGCTGCTACTGTTGTTTCTGCTATTGTTGCTGGGGCTCCTGCTACTGATGCCTTTACTGCATCTGTTTACGCTACTACTGTTGCTGCAGTTATTGCTGTGACTCCTGCTACTGGTGTCGTTACTGCATCTGTTGCTGCTACTGTTGTTTCTGCTATTGTTGCTGGGGCTCCTGCTACTGATGCCTTTACTGCATCTGTTTATGCTACTACTGTTGCTGCAGTTATTGCTGTGACTCCTGCTACTGGTGTCGTTACTGCATCTGTTGCTGCTACTGTTGTTTCTGCTATTGTTGCTGGGGCTCCTGCTACTGGTGTCGTTACTGCATCTGTTTACGCTACTACTGTTGCTGCAGTTATTGCTGTGACTCCTGCTACTGGTGTCGTTGCTGCATCTGCTGGGGCTCCTGTTACTGATGCCTTTACTGCATCTGTTTACGCTACTACTGTTGCTGCAGTTATTGCTGTGACTCCTGCTGCTGGTGTCGTTACTGCATCTGTTGCTGCTACTGTTGTTTCTGCTATTGTTGCTGGGGCTCCTGCTACTGATGCCTTTACTGCATCTGTTTATGCTACTACTGTTGCTGCAGTTATTGCTGTGACTCCTGCTACTGGTGTCGTTACTGCATCTGTTGCTGCTACTGTTGTTTCTGCTATTGTTGCTGGGGCTCCTGCTACTGATGCCTTTACTGCATCTGTTTATGCTACTACTGTTGCTGCAGTTATTGCTGTGACTCCTGCTGCTAGTGTCGTTACTGCATCTGTTGCTGCTACTGTTGTTTCTGCTATTGTTGCAGGGGCTCCTGCTACTGATGCCTTTACTGCATCTGTTTATGCTACTACTGTTGCTGCAGTTATTGCTGTGACTCCTGCTACTGGTGTCGTTACTGCATCTGTTGCTGCTACTGTTGTTTCTGCTATTGTTGCTGGGGCTCCTGCTACTGATGCCTTTACTGCATCTGTTTACGCTACTACTGTTGCTGCAGTTATTGCTGAGACTCCTGCTACTGGTGTCGTTGCTGCATCTGTTGCTGCTACTGTTGTTTCTGAACATTAAAATGGTATGAAATACCGACAGATTGTTAGGTAAGACACATATGCAACAGTTAGGTATCTTTATTTCGAAACGTTTCGCCTACACAGTAGGCTTACCTAACAATCTGTCGGTATTTCATACCATTTTAATGTTCATTCTGTCAGACACTGCAACACAAGGGTATCTTGGTACAGACCACTTCGACAACCTCTACTAGTGAGAACGGCTGGGTTTGAGAGGGACCTGCCCTCCCAAAGCAACCTACGTCTCACCTCCTGGCACTATATAAAGGCCCCATTCTGTCACTTCAACTTCATATTGTTTCAGACAACGGAACAATGCTCTTCTCCAGACTGAGGGACTGACCACCTCAAAACTTTAAGGGTGATGGACTGATTACATCGTCTTCAAGTATCTTCTGCTTCTATCAACTTTTCTGTACTCGACTGAAGAAGCCTACTGTGTAGGCGAAACGTTTCGAAATAAAGATTCCTAACTGTTGCATATGTGTCTTACCTAACAATCTGTCGGTATTTTATACCATTTTAATGTTAGAGCGTTATTCTTGCTATGTGGCAGGATCAGAGTTCGGGTTCCCGTTTATTCTTCTATTTATTCATTGACAATCGTTTAATGGAACTTATCTTGAGTCTGTTGTAATAAGTTTGTCATGTAAGCTTCAGTAACAGTCAGCCACATGATCCGTTGTTTGTTATCAGTAAATTAGTCAGTCATCGTTAATCACCATCCGTCATCATGATTCACCCATCATCAATCATGCGTTTCCAGGCAAAATTCTTAGAAAAATGGAAAAGGAACTTGAGATTGACTTGAAATTTGAGTTATTTGCAGCCATAATGTATAATGCGTCACTTCCTGTTGTGAATGGGCGGGGTGGCCACCCATGTTAACCCTCCGCCGCGCCCACTAGCCCACCCAGGCACCAAAGCCACCCTCCCTGCACCGGCACCCACTCATTACCGTTCCTGCTGATGCCCCTCCCTGTCGCGCCGTGGGAGGGATGTTGCATCGCTAATATTTTGGTAAATCCAGGGCTCTCTCCCGTTTGTGTCCTACTTAATATTTACCATGCGCTCTCACACCTATATCACACACACCCCTACAGTTTACCGGAGCGTATTGCGTAGTACCTGCTACTGGGTCGTTACTGCTCTGTTGTGTATGGCTGCACTTATTGCTTACTCTGCTTGTGTCGTTCTGCACTGTTGCTGCTACTGGTTTCTGCTTTGTTGCTGTGACTCTGCTGCTGTGTTGTAGATCTGTTGTCTACGTGTTTTGCTATGTTTCTGGGGCTCGCTACTGAGCCTTTTTTGCTCGTTTACGCTACTACTGTTGTGCAGTTATGCTGGTCCTGCTACTGTGTCGTTACGCACGTTGTGTACGTTGTTTCTGCTATGTTGTGGGGTCCTGTACTGATGCCTTTATGCATTGTTTACGTACTACGTTGCTGCAGTATTGTGTGCTCCTGCTACTGTGTGTTACTGTCGTTGCTGTACTGTTGTTTCGCTTGTTGCTGGGTCCTGTACTGATGCTTTACTGCATCTGTTTAATGATACTTGTTGCTGCGTTTTGTGTTTACTCCTGTACTGGTGTCGTTATGCATCTGTTTACCTACTACTGTTCTGCAGTTATTGCGTGACTCTGCTCTGTGTCGTATGCTCTGTTGCTGCTACGTTGTTTCTGCTATTGTTGGGGGCCCGCTATGATGCCGTTACTGCATCTGTTACCTACTACTGTTCTGCAGTTATGCTGTGACTCCTGCTACGGGTCGTTCTGATCTGTTTGCGTAGTTGTTTCTGTATTGTTGCTGGGGCTCTGCTATGATGCCTTACTGCATCTGTTTACGTATACTGTTGTTCAGTTATTGCTGTGACTCTGCTACGGGTCGTTACGCATCTGTTGCTGCTATGTGTTTCTGCTATTTGTGGGGCTCCTGCCTGAGCCTTTACTGCATCGTTATGTATACTGTTGTGCAGTTATTGCTGTGACTCTCTATGGTGTCGTTACTGCTTGTTTTGCACTGTGTTTCTCTATTGTTGCTGGGCTCCTGTACTGGGTCGTTTGCATCTGTTTAGCTACATGTTTGCGTTTTGCTGTGACCCTCTACTGGTGTCGTTCTGCATCGCTGGGTCCTGTACTGATGCCTTTACGCTCTGTTTACGTCACGTTCTCAGTATTGCTGGCTCCTGCTGCTGGTGTCGTTATGCATCTGTTGTGCTACTGTTGTTTCTGCTTGTTGTGGGGCTCCGCTATGATGCCTTTACTGATCTTTATGTCTACTGTTGCGCAGTTATGCTGTGACTCCTGCTACGGTGTCGTTCTGCATCTGTTGCTCTCTGTTGTTCTGCTATTGTTTCGGGGCTCGCTCTGATGCTTTATGCTCTGTTTTGCTACTCTGTTGCGGTTATTGCTGTGACTCCTGTGCTAGTGTCGTTACGATTGTTGTGCTACTGTTGTTTCTGCTTTGTTGCAGGGGTCTGCTTTATGTTATGCATCTGTTTATGCTCTACGTTGCTGCATTATTGCTTGACTCCGATGTGTCGTTCTGCATCGTTGCTGCTCTGTTTTTCTATTTCTGGGCTCCTGCACTGAGCCTTTACTGCATCTGTTTAGCTACTACTGTTGTGAGTTATTGCGGACTCCTGTTGGGTCGTTTGCATCTGTGCTGCTACTGTGTTCTGCATTTGGTGAAACCGACGATTGTTAGTAAGCCTTGCAAAATTAGGTATCTTTTTCGAAAGTCGTCACGTGCTTATCTTGTTTTCCTTAATGTCTCTTTTTAGACACTTTCCAGGTTCTTGTCAGCACTTCGACAACCCTACTTGTTGAAGGCTGGGTTGAAGGGTGCCTAAACACCTTTTGTTACTCTGCATATTGGCCCCCCCTTGTCTTACTCATTGTTCCACGGTGCTTTTAGCTGGGGCTGACCACCACAAACTTTGGGTATGATGGTTTCTCGTCTTAGATCTTTCTTTATCCCTTTCTGTCTCACTGGGCTACTGTGTAGGGAACGTTCGAATAAGTACCTCTTCTTTGTGTCTTCTCATCTGGGTTTTTTCCTTTAAGTATTCGAGACATGCCAGGTACTGGTCGACCATCCTTGCTCTACTTGGAGCTGGGTTTGAGAGGACTGCCCTCCCAAGCACCTAGTCTCCTCTGGCACATTTAAAGCTCATCCTGCCTTACTCAATGTTTAGACAAGGCAATGCTTCTCCGTGAGGCGGACCCCAAACTTTAGGTAGGTGTTTTATGTTCAGTATTCTGCTTATCACTTTTGTCTACTAAAAAGCAGTTAGCGAACTTTCGTAAGTCTACTTTGCAATGGTTTCCTAAATTGTGGATTTATCCTTTTATGTTAGCTTTTTCGCTATGTGGAGATCGATCGGTTCCCTTATTTTTCTATTTTTCTGAAATTTAATGAATTATTTAGTCGTTGTAAAAGTTTGTCATTAAGTTCAGTAACAGTCAGCCAATTCGTTTTTTTATTTTTTTTTTTTTAAAAAAAAAAAAAAAAAAAATTTTAAAGGAAGCTTGAGGTTGACTTAAATTTGATTATTTGCAGCCTAATTTATATGCATCACTTTCCCGTTGTGAATGGGGGGGTGGCCACCCATGTTTTAAACCCTCCGCCGCGGCCCACTTGCCCACCCAAGGCCACCAAAGCCCACCCTCCTGCCTACTGGCCACCCACTCATTTACCGCTTCCTGGCTATGCCCCCTCCCTGGTACGTCGCCTGTGGGAGGGATGTTTCACTGTAAATATTTTTTGGGAAATTCCCCGGGCTCTTTCCCCAGGTTTGCTGCTCCCACCTTAAAATTTAACCCGGTGCCGCTTCACAGCCTAATCACACACAAACCCCCTACAGTCTTTCCGTGAGGTTATGCTGTATACTGCTACTGGTGTCGTTACTGCATCTGTTGCTATCTGTTGCTGCACTTATTGCTGTGACTCTGCTACTGTGTCTTATGCATCTGTTGCGCTACTGTTTTTCTGCTTTGTTGTGTGATCCGCTGTGGTGTTGTTCTGCATCTGTTCTGCTACTGTTGTTTCTGCTATTTTTGCTGGGGCCTGCTACCTGAGCCTTTACTGCATCTGTTTACGCTACTATGTTGCTGCAGTTATTGCTGTGACTCTGCTACTGGGGGTCGTTACTGCCCTCTGTTGCTGCTACGTTGTTTTTGTATTGTTGCGGGGCTTCCTGCTATGTGCCTTTACTGCATCTGTTTACGTACCTTTCTGTTGCTGCAGTTATTGCTGTGAATCCTGCTACTGGTTTTCGTTACTGCACGTTCTTTTGTTACTGTTGTTTCTGCTATGTTCTGGGCTCCCGTTGCCCTTTTGCTGTTTTGCTACTATGTTCTGCTTGTTTTGCTTACTCCTGTCTGTGCGTTTATTTCTTGTTGCTGCTATGTTGTTTCTTCTATTGTTGCTGGGGTCTTTTTTGTGTGTTTTGCTGCGCTCTACTGTTTCCTTTTTTGCTGTACTCTGTTTGGTGCGTTAATGCCATTGTTGCCTGCTACTGGTTTTTTCTGCATTGTTGCTGGGGCTTGCTCGATGTTTCTGCATCTGTTTACGTACTACGTGCTCGTTATGCTTGACTACTGCTACTGTTCGTTACTGCATGTGTTTGCTACTGTTTTTTCTGCATTGTTGCTGGGCTTGTTTCTTGCTTTCTGCTCTGTTATGCTACTACTTTTCTGCAGTTATTGTGTGATCCTGTTTCTGTCGTTACTGCATTGTTCGCTCTGTTGTTTCTGCATTGTTGCTGGGGTACTGTTGTTTTGTTTTTGTCTGTTTTGCTACTATGTTGCTGCAGTTTTGCTACTCCTGTGACTGGGTTTGCTGTGATCTGCTGGGCTCTGGGTTTTAGCTTTTCTGCATCTGTTTGCTATACTGTTGTTTTTTTTTTTGCTGGGGCCCTGCTTCTGGTGCCTTCTGCTCTGTTTGCTACTTTGTTCTGCTTTTGCTGGCTCCTGCTACTGGTGCCTTTACTGCATCTGTTATGCTACTATGTTTGTCAGTTATGCTGTGATCTGTTGGGCGATGCCACGTTATGGTACTTGTTTCTGCATTGTTGCTGTCTCCGTACTACCTTTATGATTCGTTTTGCTTATTTCTGCATTATGTGTGATTTTTGCGCATGTCGTCGCATCTGTTTCTATGTTTCTGCAATTTGCGCTCCTCTACTGTTTTTACTGCATGTTATTTGTTGCACTCTTTCTGCGTTTTGCTACTCTGACTGTGTGTTACTGCTCTGTTCTGCACTTTGTTTTCTTTGTTGTGGGGCCTGGGTACTGATGCTTTCTGCATCTGACGCTACTACTGTTGCGAGTTATTGCAGTTTGTGTCTTCTGATCTGTTTCTGTACTGTTTTTCTGACTTAAAATGGTATGTAGAAATTTTTAGTTAACCATATCACAGTAGTATCTTTTTCGAAATTCGTAATTGCTACCTAACATCTGTCGGATTCATCCCTTAATGTTCTTTGTCAGCACTGCAACAAGGTCTTTTTGGTAGACCCTTGAAATCTAATTTACGCGGGTTGAAGGGCCTGCCCTCCGCAACCTGTCTCACCTCTGGCAATTAAAGGCCCATTCTGTCACTTCAACTTCATATTGTTTCAGACAAAAAGGAAAAAATGCTCTTCTCCAGGGCTGAGGGACTGACCACCTCAAAACTTTAAGGGTGATGGACTGATTACATCGTCTTCAAGTATCTTCTGCTTCTATCAACCTTTTTTGTACTCGACTGAAGAAGCCTACTGTGTAGGCGAAACGTTTCGAAATAAAGATACCTAACTGTTGCATATGTGTCTTACCTAACAACCTGTCGGTATTTTATACCATTTTTAAAGTTCATTCTGTCAGACACTGCAAACACAAGGGTATCTTGGTACAGACCATCAAAATTCGACCTCTACTAGTGAGAACGGCTGGGTTTGAGAAGGCCTGGGCCCCCCCAAAGCAACCTACGTCTCACCTCCTGGCACTATATAAAGGCTCCATCCTGTCACTTCAACTTCATATTGTTTCAGACAACGGAACAATGCTCTTCTCCAGACTGAGGGACTGACCACCTCAAAACTTTAAGGGTGATGGACTGATTACATCGTCTTCAAGTATCTTCTGCTTCTATCAACTTTTCTGTACTCGACTGAAGAAGCCTACTGTGTAGGCGAAACGTTTCGAAATAAAGATTCCTAACTGTTGCATATGTGTCTTACCTAACAATCTGTCGGTATTTTATACCATTTTAATGTTAGAGCGTTATTCTTGCTATGTGGCAGGATCAGAGTTCGGGTTCCCGTTTATTCTTCTATTTATTCATTGACAATCGTTTAATGGAACTTATCTTGAGTCTGTTGTAATAAGTTTGTCATGTAAGCTTCAGTAACAGTCAGCCACATGATCCGTTGTTTGTTATCAGTAAATTAGTCAGTCATCGTTAATCACCATCCGTCATCATGATTCACCATCATCAATCATGCGTTTCCAGGCAAATTCTTTAGAAAAAAAAGGAAAAAGGAACTTGAGATTGACTTGAAATTTGAGTTTTTTTGCAGCCATAATGTATAATGGGGTCACTTCCTGTTGTGAATGGGCGGGGTGGCCACATGTTAACCCTCCGCCGCGCCCACTAGCCCACCCAGGCCCCCCAAAAGCCCACCCTCCCTGCCTACCTGGCCACCCACTCATTTACGCTTCCTGGCTGATGCCCCCTCCCCGGTAGTCGCCTGGGGAGGGGATGTTGCATTGTAAATTTTTTTTGGGAAATCCCGGGGTCTTTCCCCGGTTTGCTGCTCCTACCCCTTTAAAAATTTTCCGGTGCCGTCTCACAGCCTATTTCAACACCCATACAGTCTTACCATGGTGTTATTGCTGTGTACGCTATGGTGCGTTACTGCATTGTTGCTGCTATGTTGTGCATTATTGCTGTGGGTCCTGCTACTGGTGTCGTTACTGCATCTGTTGCTGTCTGTTTTTTTGCTTTTGTTGCTTGATCTGTCCCGGTGTTTTTATGATCTTTTTGCTACTGTTGTTTTGCTATTGTTGTGGGGCTCCCGTTGATGCCTTTACTGCATCTGTTTCGTACTATGTTGCTGCGTTATTGTGTGATCCCGTATGGTGTCGTTACTGCATCCCGTTGTGTTCTGTTGTTTTGTATTGTTGCGGGCTCCTGCTATGATGCCCTTTTCTGCATCTGTTTACGACTACTGTTGCTGCAGTTATTGCTGTGACTCCTGTCTGGGTGTTACTGCATCTGTTTCTGCTACTGTTGTTTTGCTATTTTTGTGGGGCTCCCGACTGTGCCTTTTCTGATCTGTTTTTGCTACTACTGTTGCTGCAGTTATTGCTGTGCCCCGCTATGGTGTCTTTTCTGCATCTGGTGCTACTGTTGTTTCTGCTATTGTTTCTGGGGCTCCTGCTACTGGTGCTTACTGCATCTGTTTGCTATACTGTTGCTGCAGTTATTGCTGTGACTCCTGCTATGGTGTCGTTTTCTGCATCTGTTGTGCACTGTTGTTTTTTCTATTGTTTCTGGGGGCCTGTATGATCCTTACTGCATCTGTTTAGCTATATGTTGTGCAGTTTTGCTTGATCCTGCTTGGTGTGTTACTGATCTGTTGTCTACTGTTGTTTTGCTATTTTTGCGGGGCTCCCGCACTGATGCCTTTTTGTCTGTTTAGCTATACTGTTGCTGCAGTTTTTGCGGCTCCTGCTATGGTGTCGTTATGCATCTGTTGCTGTATGTTGTTTCTGTTTGTTGCTGGGGCTCCTGTTATTGCTTTTTGCTTGTTTGTACTACTGTTGTGCAGTTATGCTGGACTCCTGTATTTTTTTGGTTTTCGTTGTTTTGATTTTTCTGGGGCCCCGTTAGGTTCCTTTTTCAAAGTTTCGCCCAACTGTTCTCGTTATTTTACCTTTTTTCCTGCTGCTGGGGTGCAAACCCCATCTGTTCGCACTTGTTTTTTTTGTTTAAATTTTGTGGGGCCGCTGCAAAATAGCCTTTCTGCATTTTTAGCATCTGTTCTCAAGTTTTGCTGTACTCCTTTGGTGTGTTACCCATTGGTGTACTGTTTGTTTTGATTTCTGGGGTTTATATTTTTCTTTCTGTTTTTGCTACTATGTGCGCATTATTCGTTGACTCCCTTTTCTAGTGTCTTACCCACTGTGGTATTTTTTCTTTTATTTTTCGGGGCCCTGCACGGGGCTTTACGATCTGTTTTTGTACAAAGGCTGGTTTTTGTGGGCTCTGCACTGGGGGTTCTTTTTGCACTTTGGGTCATTTGTTTTCTATTTTTCCCCTGTTTCCTTTAAATGCCCTCGTTTAGCAATGTTGTGCGTTATTGCTAGCTCTGTCTTTTTCGTTGCTGGGGTCTGTTGGACGTTTTTGAAATTAAAAGGGTTAAATGGCAGTTTTTATAAACAATTGCCGTTATTTTCTTTATTTGAAACGTTTCGGGGTTCAAGTGGTTCCTAACTTTGGGATTTTTCATTTTAATGTTTTCTTGAACCCCGAAAAAGGGGGTTTTTGGTCAGACCCTTTCCAACCCCACATGGGGCCGGGTTTGGAAAAAAATGTCCAAAACAATCGTTCACCTCCGGCATATTAAACCCCCTTTTTTCATTCACTTTCATATTTTTAGAAAAGGAAAAGCCCTTTAGATAAAAGGGGCTACCCCCCCCAAAATTTAAGGGGGGGACATTCCGTTTAAGGGCTTTGCTTTAAACCCCTTTTGACCCGGACAAAAAGCCACTTTTGGGGCC
>NW_026477372.1:0-11243 GCF_026875155.1 Cherax quadricarinatus
AAGTATTTTTGTTAGTTTATGTATTGGTGGAAAAAAGGTTGAGGTAGGCTCCAGGATGTACAGTTTATAGGGGGGAAACTGATATATGGGATCATTATTTAGTTGTAGCACAGTTAGAGTAAAGGTAGATGGGAAAAGGGGAAAGGTGGAACAACAAGAAAGAGGGGGTAAAGTGAAAACAAGGGGGGAAGGAAATTTCGGGCAGATATAACGACTATTGGCAAAAAGGGGGGCTATGCAAAAAGAGTAGGGGGGGGTTTGAAGGGTTGGAAATAGTTTTAAAAATGCGTATTAAATGTGGGGCAAAGTTTTTTTTATAGGGGGGGGGGGCGGGAGGAAAGAGAGGATTGGGGAATGATGAAAAAAGGGTGTTAAAAAGAAAAAGGTATTTACAGGGGTTTTTACAAAGCAAAGTGTTATAAAAGAGCAGAGTTAGGGAAGAAAAAGAAAGGTGAAGAGAGGGTGAGAGATTGAAAAAGGAGACAGATGAAAGAGTGGGAAGGCCTGTCAAAAATTTTTTAAATGAAAAAAAAAAAAAAAAATTTTTGGGAGTATTAAAAAATTTTAAAAAGCCTGGGGAAAGTAGGTTTTGCAGTTAAAAACAGAGAAAGGGGAGTTAGTAAGGGGAGGGGGAGTTATTAGGTAATGGCGAGAATATTTGAGAACTTTTAATTTTTAAGGAAGAAAGGGAGGGGGTAATTTCATGCACGGGCCAGGGAGGTATCCCCATTTTTTGGGAGTGAAAAGAGCAGACTGTAAGTGTGTGGGTACGTGAGGATTACGAAAAAAGGGGAAAAGCACGGGAAACTGATGGATCATGACGAAATGTTAAAAGGGGGGGGGATAAGTTTTTGGAGTGGTTAGTACTTTTTTTTTAAATAAATGTATAAAAAGGGGGGAAAGGGACCTAGGGTTTGGGGCGGAGAGCATGTATAGTCCCCCCTTTTAAAAAAGGGAAAAGGGGGCAAAAGAGATTTTAAAAATTAGAGGAAAAGTTTAATATACCAGGAAAAGTATACGTAGGGGTTTTAATTGAAAAAATTAGAGGGAAGACAGAAGTAGAATTGCGGGCAAAAAAAAGGGGGTTTTTAGAGTGGGGAGGGATGGTTAAATCAAGTGTTTACATTGAAGCATAATGTGAACAGTATTTAGATAAAGGGTAGGAATTTTTTTTGCATTTTTTGGTTTAGAAAAGGCAAATGATAGAGTGGAAAAAGGGAGCAATGTGGCAGATTTGCAAGTTTTGGGAAATGGTGGTAATTTACTAAATGCTGTAAAGAGCTTTTATGGGGATAGTGAGGGCTCAGGTTGGGGTTGTAAAAAGAGGGGAATACTTCCCGGAAAAGTGGTCTTAGACAGGGATGTGAAATGTCACCAGGTTGTTTAATAATTTATAGATGGGGTAAAAAAGAAGTAAATTTGGGGGTGTTCGGGAGGGGGTGGGTTTAAAAATTATGGGAATAAAATTTTCAAAAGGGGGAATTGCACAGTTATTTTTTGCTGAGATACTGTGCTTAGGGGAATTCTAAGAAAATTGCAAAGGTTAGGGGATGATTTGAGAATGTGGAAAAGGTAGAAAGTTGAAAGTGAACATAAAAAAGAGAAAGGGTGTTTAGGTATAAAATGATTTAGATAAAAAAAAATTTGGATATCAAATTGGGGGGGGGGGGTATGGAAGAAGTAATGTTTTCGATACGGGGATTGACGTGTCGGCGGATGGATTTAGAAGGATGGGTTAATCATAGAATTGATGAGGAAAAAAATGAGTGGTCTTGGGGTATAGTGGATCAAAAAACGTTTATCAAAAGGGGGCAAAGAAGGGAATGTAAAAGTATAGTATACCAACACCTTATGGGGTTTGGGAAGTTTGGTGGTAAATGCAGCACGAGGAGACGGTTGGGGCAGGGAGATTCCGTCAAGGGAATGGTTTGGGGAAAATTATGCAAAAATTTGGAGTGTGGAAATTTGGAGAAGTGTGGAGTTAATAAAACATTAGTCAGAGGCAGAAGAGGGGTTGTTGAGTGGTTTGGGGCATTTAGAAGAATGGATCAAATAGAATACTGGAAAGCATAAAATTATAGGGGAAGGAAAGGGGTAGGGGGCGTCCCGAAAAGGGGTTGGAAAAAGGGGGGAAAGGAGGGTTTTTTGGGGGAGGGGCTTGGGCTTTCCCGCAAGCGGCATGAGCGGTTAGATAGGGGTGAATGGCGAATGATCTTGGGGCCTGACGTCTGTTGGAGTGGAGCAGGGTAATATTTAGTGAAGGGATTTAGGAAACCGGTTTTTTTTTCAATAGTCGGACTTTAGTCCTGGAAATGGAAACAATGCCGCACTTTAAAAGGGGGGGTTTGGGGTATTGGCATTTTTGGGGGGAAAATGTTTGTATCTCTATACTATATCTTTTAAACGTTATATTCTGAGCACCTCTGCAAAAGCAGTGATAATGTGTGGTTGGTGAAAGTGTTGAATGATGAATGAAAATATTTCTTTTTGGGGGTTTTCTTTTTTTTTTTGATTCACCCTGCCTCGGGGGGAGATGACCGACTTGGGGAAAAAAAAAAAAAAAAAAAAATTATATTACTTCCCATAGAATGGAACAGAATTCTTTCCCCCGTAAGCCTGCATGTTTTAAAAGGCGACTAAAAACGGACAAGGGGCGTAACCCCCCCCCTTATTATACAAAATTTTTAAAAAAAAAACTTTTTTTTTTTTCTAGGTCACCCTGCTTCATGAGATACAGCCAGTTTGTTGAAAAAAAAAAATTATATTAAGTCCCCCTGGGGGCATTAAAACAATTATGGCCAAACCCAAAGCCAAACATGGGTTTGTGGTGAAATGGGAGGGCATTTAAAAGAAAAAGGGTTAAATGTTTTCTCACATTCTTTCCCAAAAAGGGCCCTGGCACTAGAAGCTTTCTTTGGGGGTGGTAGTGAGGGTGGAAAAAAGGGAAAGTGTGAGGGTGGTAACAGTTGTAATAGTTGGTAAAAACATAAGAACATAAGAATGTGGGAAAACACTGCAAAAGGCCTATGGCCCATACGAGGCAGGTCCTTATAAAAAACGACAACTACCTAAGCTACTCAAGAAACAACCCCGCACCCCCAACACCAACAACCCCCAGCCCCCCCCCACCCCATTTTATTTGTCCAGTCTCTTTTAAAGCACCAAGGTCCTAGCCTCTATCCCCCCACTGGGAAATGTTCCACGCATCTACAACTCTGTTAAAAAAACCAGTACTTACCTATGTCCTTTCTAAATCAAAATTTTACCCAATTTTAAACCCCTTTTTTTTCCGGGTTTTTACCTGGTTCGACACCCTCAGACTTTTTTTAATGTCCCCTTGTTTAGGGCCCGTCACCACTTATACACTTAAATGATATCCCCCCCTCATTCTACCCCTTTTTCCAGAGAGTGGAGTTTTAAAGGGCCCTTTAAGTCATTTTCTTATGGGGGGTTTTCCTTACACAGAAAATTTTCATTTTAGTCATTTTTTCTTTTGTTCTCTAATGAGTCTATTTTCCCATCCGTAGTAAGGGGACCAAAAACTGAGCGGGCATAATCTAAATGAGGCCCCCACTGTGATGTTTTAAGCTGTAAAATAACTTTTGGACTTCTGTTCTTATTTTTTGGGTTTTAAATCCAAGAAATTCTGGGGGGCCCCTTGTGTGCACAAAGAGGCACTGCTGCCCTTGGTTTTTAGATTTCGCTTCCCCAGGGAACCCCAAATTTTTTTTCCCCTTCTGAATGCCCAAACTCTATTTCCCACCTAATTATAGCTTCGGGGGGTTTTTTTCTTCCCAAAGGGGCAAGTGTAAGGCCGTAGTGATGGTTTTTTGGGGTTCCTTTAGTGTTTCCCGGATTCTCCCCCAATCCCCCAAATGTTGTTGGGGGTTATATAGGGCTAAAAAAACCACCCCCCCTAAAACCATTATGGGGGGCTTACACTCAGGGGCCCTTATATACCCAACAACACCAAAAAACACAACCCCTTTCCCCGTGTTTTTACGTAAGACTTTTTTTAAATTCATTCTGGAGAAATTTTCCATGTTTCTAGTTTTTAATTTTGTTTATTATGTAAATATTAGTTGAATTTGAAAAGAAAAAAATAAGCCTAGAGTTGATATTTTTGTCTTATTCTCCAACAATAAACTTCCCATCCCTCCCTCAAAAACAAATAGCCAGTAAAAACATAACAATGGAAAAAACACGGGCGGGTCTACGGGCCCCCATACAAGGCGGGTTTCCCTTATCAAAATGCCCCTCCACCCAAAGCTACCCAAAAATTTACTCCCGTACCCAATGACAAAAATTTCAAACTCCGCTCCCCCAAACTCTTTATATTTTGTCCAATCTCTTTTTGAAAGCCCCCAAAGGGTCCTAGCCCCCGATCCCCTTTACGGGAAAAATGTGATGTTAAAAAAGAAAGTAGGAACACTGGAACAGGCCTGCGGGCCCCCCCAAACTAGGGCCGGGCCTTCACAAATCCAAACCCCCTAACAGAACAAAAGCTATCCAAACAATAAATCAGGTGCAAGTCCGACTCAAATCCAACCCCCCTATCTCGTTTTTATTTTTTAAGAAAATAAGAAAGAGGAACACTGCAGCCCGGCCTTTTTGGTCCAACCCAAATTTGAAACTACCCAATTTTTTAGCTTCAAACCCCTACTAGGCAGACCGTTCCAATCCTCAACTCCCCTAATTAAACCCTTTTTCTTTAGGTAAGACCAAAATGCAACAGTTTGGTATTTTTATTTTCAAAAAGTTTCACCTACACAGTAGGCTTCTTCCCTTTGAGTTCGCAAAATTGATAGAAGCAGAAAGAGACCCTTTAAGACGATGTAATCAGTCCCTCCCCCCTTGAAATTTTGAGGTGGGCAGGGCCCTCTTTGGGAAAAAGTTTTTTCCCTTATTGGAATAATATTATTTCCCGACAATGGAATAATAAATTTTTCCCGAAAAGGAATAATATTTTTTCCAGACCCAAAGGAATTTTTATTATTCCGACAATGGAATAATATTATCCAGGGCAATTGGGAAAAATGTCTTCTCCCCCGGGTGAGGGACTGACCACCCCAAAACTTTTTAAAGGGGGATGGACTGATTACATCGTCTTCAAAATCTCTTTTGCTTTTATCAAACTTTGCGGTTTCTCGACTGAAGAAGCCTACTGTGAGGCGAAAAAGTTTCGAAATAAAAATACCTAACTGTTTTCATGGTCTTACCTAAACAAACCGTCGGTATTTTTTAAACCTTTTATTGTTTTACAATGTTCATTTATACATTTTTTAAATGCCCCAGGTCCCCTTTTGGGGGGGGGGTTTTTCCCTTTCCCAAAAAACCTCTCTTCCCCCTCTCCTCCTTTTCCCCGTCTTCCCTTCATCAAAAAACAGCCCCAATAAAGGTTTAAATTTATGGTTTAATGTTCATTCTTTTGTGCATGTAAAACCCATCTTTTAGGGGAAAAAAAAAAAAGTTTTTTGATACTTTGGGTGTCCGGAAACGAAAATTTTTTTGGATTTTCTTTTTTTCTTATGGGGGGAAAAATTGGGTTTGAAAATCGTCCCTTTCGATAAAAAGTCCCACTTTTCCCCCGGGAAAGGAAATTTTGGACGATTAATTTAGGGACCCTGTACTAGTTTTGCCTAAATTCTAGCGCCCTCCAAAACTAGTGGGGAAAAGTGGGAGGCCTACATAAGAAAAAAATGGGGTTAAAGTGGCAGTGGCACGTATAAAAAAATCCCGCAGCACACAGTGCATAATGAGAAAAAAAAAAAATTTGACCCTTTTTTTGGGAAAAAAACAAGCGGGTTTTCACTGTATTTTCGTTTTTGGTATTTATTTTTTTTATTCTAGTTTTTTTTTGGTCTCCTTTTTTTAGAATTGGAAAATTTTACAGAAAAAAAGAGATGGGTTTTTGGGCTGGTTTTTTTAAAAAAAAAAATACCTTTAAAAGGGGGGGGGCTAAAATAGCAGAAATGTTCGATTTTTACCGAAGTTCAAAAATAAACAAAAACTGCCAAGCGTCAAACACTTAACTGGTGAGTTAATATTCCTTTCGCCAAATAAGCCAATAATTAAATTTTTATCATTTTTTAAAACTAAAAGCATTAGTCTGATAACAGTAAATCTATTTTTTGTGGAATAAAAATTCAAAGTGGAAAGCAAAAAGAATGTAAGAGGGGGGCCCTTTAAAACGTGAAAATGAACAGAGGGGAAAAGTCCCCTTTTTGTGCCCAAAACCTTTCTTTTTTTTCTGGACCCTATTCAGAAAATTTTCATTTTTTGAAATTTTTGTGAAAATTTGGGAAAATTGCCCAAATTCTGACCACTGTTCTGGGGTAGTTGAAATTTATAAATGGGGGGGTTGGTTTTTTGCACTCATTCGATAAAAAAATGGAGTTCTAGCGAAATATTATGTTTTTTTTGATAGTTTCAGGGGGGAATTGGCCGGAAAAAAGGGGTTTAAAGTTGGGGAAAAAAATTTCCCCATGCGTAAACCCCCCGAGACTGGGTAAAATTTTGCGAGAGCATAATTCCGTAAGTTTTCCATCAAATTTTAAATTTTTGGTGTCTTTGTGATCGGGAAAAGATTCTCTATCTTTTCATAAGAGAGAATTATTTTTTTTTTTTAAATTTGGCCGACCCTGAGAACGAGTCTCGGAGAGGGCCTGTCGACCCCTCAAAGGTTAAGTGCACAATCATTAAATTTTGACCAGTTTGTAAAGATAAAAAAACAAAGGGATAACACCCTGGCTGTCTGCAAGAGGGAGCTGGACAGGCAGCTGACCAGCCGGGCTGTGGTTCATACGTCAGTTTGCGTGCAGCCAAAATTTAAACCCAGCCTGGTTGATCAGGTCCCGATCCACCACGAGGCCTAGTCATGGGTAGGGTGTGGGGTGTTGATCCCCGAAACACCCTCCAGGTATACTATAGGTAACAATTTTTGCAGAAATAGGGGACAAAACCCAACAGGTGAAGAAAGAAAACACACCTGAAAGGCCTTAAGCCACTCCTGTTGATTCATGTAAGAGACTGCCAGGGCACTCTGTTTCTTGAAGTATTTTAGGTCAATATCATCAATTAAACCAATATAATAGAGGAAGTCTCCATAATCCACCATAGAAATTGGATCACAAAAACCATCTCCTATTGAAATTTTCCTGTGTGACAAGAAATGAATACCTTTATATTAAACCAACAATGTTTTGTTAGCCACCATTTTCTATAAAACCAGCATAAAAAATGAACAATAATGAGATTTAAGATCAGTGAATAAAGTTAACTGAGCACTCTTATTTAACCCTTACAACTGTCCAAACGTAGATCTACGTTTGCTCGGGTTTAGCTCTCTGAATGTAGATCTACATTTTTTTTTTACATGCTTCAAATAGAGAAAATTGAAGTCGGAGCGCACGTGCATAAACATAGATCTACGTTTAAGGGGTTTAAGGATCTCCTACTTTTCCCATTGGAGTTACTTAGCATCACCACCATCAAGAAAGCCTTCTTGAGGGGACACCCTTCTCTCCTAATATAGAGCTTGTTTCCCAAATGATTTTTCTTAAATTCTAAATATCATTTTACATTGAAGACATATTTCCTAGATCTGATTCACTGAGAAATTTTTCAACCAAATACTGCCTTTTTTTTTTTATCTCTGACACAGCACTGAACCAGTGGTCTAACAAATACTGGAGTCCTAATTTAAAACAAGTTAACACTGCAGTACACTAGCTGGCCCTTACCTTTGTGAACAACATTCTGCAAGCTTCTTTGTTCAAATTTCTCATATTTGCCAGCTTAGTACATGAGCTGCCCATCCTCCTTTTGTCTGTCTAGTGAAATTTTTTTTTTTCCAGCGTGAAAATGACTGCCCTGAGATTTTTTCCCTTCTTGTTTTAGCCTGGGATTCAATTTCAACAGCCACATTTCAGCCATCTTTATCTAACATGTTGCAGTTCCACTATATTCTTATTCTATTTATTACTTTTACAATAGTTTCAAATACTAAGGGAAAGTCTAATTTCCTTTAGGTGCACTAACAGAATGGGCTAAAAAAAAAAAAAAACTAAATTATGCATTCACTTGTTACTGCATTCCATCATGACACCAACTCCCTCACTGAAATACCACCCTCAGTTAAATATTCCCCTTATCCATTACTCAAGTTACTCCAGTAATATTTATACAAGAAAAAAATTTAGCAAGTGGAAAACATTTTCCTGAAATAACAAAAGGTTTTACTTTGTCACATACCTTTCAAGTTTATTTTCAATTTTGCTGCAGGATTCAACTTGTGGATGGTGTATGCCAAGGCTGGAACATACTTCCCTGAAAAGATAAAAATGCAAATTAGCTGTAATAACAATTAGCTTGGACTTCAGGCAAGCGTGCATGAGCGTATTACATAGGAGTGAAAGGAGACAAATTTTTCTGGGACCTGATGAGCTGTTGGGGTGGACAGGGGGAAAATTTAGTGAAAGGATTCAGGAAACCGGTTATTTTTATATAGCTGGACTCGAGTTCTGGAAATGGGAAGTACAGTGGACCCCCACCATACGATGGCATCACCTTACGTTAAATCCACCATATGATACATTTTCATGCAAAAATTTTGCCTCACCTCACGCAATTCGTCCGAGACACATCCCACGTGTGGCCTGAGTGCGCCTCAGCTGCCTCATGGGTGCCAGTGTTCACAAGCCAGCCAGTGCGGTCACATCCACGCATACAATCGGAACATTTCATATTATCACAGCGTTTTTAGTGATTGTACCTGCAAAATAAATCACCATGGGCCCCAAGAAAGTTTCTAGTGCCAACCGTGCGGTAAAAAAGGTGAAAATTACTATGGAAATGAAGAGATAATTGCTAAGTACGAAAGTGGAGTGCGTGTGTTGGAGCTGGCCAGGTTGTATACCAAACCCCAATCAATCATCGCTAATATTGTGCCAAGAAAATGGCAATCAAGAAAGCTGTTCTTGAAAAGGTGCAAGTTGTTTTCGAAACAGAGATCGCAAAGTACTCGAAGATGTTGAGAGACTGTTATTGGTGTGGATAAACGAAAAATAGAAAGCAGGAGATACCATCTCTCAGCTGCTGCTGCACCACGGTCAGCTGTTGCTGCACCACGGTCAGCTGTTGCTACACCACCGTCGCTGTTGCTGAACCACGGTCAGCTGCTGCTGCACCGCAGTCAGCTGCTGCTGCACCGCAGTCAGCTGCTGCTGCACCACAGTCAGCTGTTGCTGAACCACGGTCAGCTGCTGCTGCACCATGGCCAGCTGCTGCTGCACCATGGTCAGCTGCTGCTGCACCCCGGTCAGCTGCTGCTGCACCACAGTCAGCTGCTGCTACACCACCATCAGCTGTTGCTGCACCACGGTCAGCTGTTGCTGCACCAGTCAGGTGTTGCTGAACGACGGTCAGCTGCTGCTGCACCACGGTCAGCTGCTGCTGCACCACGGTCAGCTGCTGCTACACCATGGTCAGCTGCTGCTGCACCACAGTCTGCTGCTGCACCACCATCAGCTGTTTCTGACCAACATGACTCGTCCCGAACCTGTTCGTCTAGCCTGAGTGCCTCAGCTGGACTGCCGTCACTGTTTACAAGCCAGGGTGACCGCTTGCATGCATACATTCGATACATTTTGTATTATTCCATTGTTTATAGTGCTTGTAACTGCTAAATAAGCCACCATGGGAACAAAGAAAGCTTCTAGTGCCAACCCTGTGGTAAAAAGGGTGAGAAATATGTACTATCGTACCATGGTCAGCTGCTGCTGGCACCATCAGCTATTGCTGCAACCCCAGTCAGCTGTTGCTGCAACCACGGTCAGCTGTTGCTGCACCACAGTCAGCTGCTGCTGCACCACAGTCAGCTGCTGCTGCACCACCAACAGCTGTTTCTGACCAACATGACTCGTCCCGAACCTGTTCGACTAGCCCGAGCGCCTCAGCTGGACTGCCGTCATTGTTTACAAGCCAGGGTGGCCGCTTGCATGCATACATTCGATACATTTGTATATTCCATGTTTAAGTGCTTGTAACTGCTAAATAAAGCCACCATGGGAACAAAGAAAGCTTCTAGTGCCAACCCTGTGGTAAAAAGGGTGAGAAATATGTACTATCGTACCATGGTCAGCTGCAGCTGCACCACCATCTGCTGTTGCTGCACCACAGTCGGCTGTTGCTTCACCATGGTCGGCTGCTGCTGCACCACGGTCCAGCTGTTGCTGCACCTTGGTCAGCTGTTGTCTGCACAGTCAGCTGTTGCTGAACCACGGTCAGCTGCTGTTGCACCACAGTCAGCTGCTGCTACACCACTGTCACTGTTGTTGCACCATGGTCAGCTGTGTTGCACCATGGTCAGCTGTTGCTGCACCAGTCAGCTGTTGCTGAACCATGGTCAGCTGCTGTTGCACCACGGTCAGTTGCTGCTGCACCACGGTCAGCTGCTGCTGCAACACGGTCAGCTGCTGCTGCACCATGGTCAGCTGCTGCGCAACCCACAGTCAGTGCTGCTGCACCACATCAGCTGCTGCTGCACCACAGTCAGCTGCTTCTACACCAGTGTCGCTGTTGCTGCACCACGGTCAGCTGTTTTCTGCACCAGTCAGCTGTTGCTGCACCATGCTGAGCTGCTGTTGCACCCCGGTCAGCTGCTGCTGCACCACAGTCAGCTGCTGTTGCACCACGGGCAGCTTTCTGCTGCACCACAGTCAGCTGCTGCTACAAACCCCCATCATCTGTTGCTGCATCACGTCAGCTGCTGCTGCACCAAAGTCAGCTTTGCTGCACCACAGTCACTGTTGCTGCACCATGGTCAGCCCGGGCCTAGTGGGATTAAAAGAAGAAAGGGGAAATAACCCAGGAAAGGACGTGCTACTAAAGTCCCAATGGAAAGGGGATTCCCCTTCTAAACATTTTAACAACTTCCTACCTCCCCCCCTCCCATCCCATCAATCATCACCAAATCTTTAATAAAGGTAATGTCATTTTTTGTGTATTTAAAAATTTAAAATTTCTTGTGGGAAAAAAAAAAATTTTTTTTATACTTTTGGGTTTTTTGCACGGATTAATTTGATTCCATTTTTTCTTAGGGGGAAAATTTAATTCATCTTGCGATAATTTTTAGCATCAATGAGCTCCAGGAACATTAATACGTAAGGTGGGGGTCCACTGTAATATAATATGAAAAAAATTTAAAAAAAATTGAAATTTTAGAAATTTCCCAAAATTTAAAG
>NW_026477376.1:0-10738 GCF_026875155.1 Cherax quadricarinatus
TTTTTATGCAACTACTTGGAGGCAGTCCAAAAAATTTTCACACTTTGTGTTAATGGATTTAAGGATGCTGGGTGTTATCCAGGGACTATTCAGTCTCTTAGCTGTAATCAACTCTAAGGCTTATTTATCTATCAAAATTCATCTAATATGACATAATAAACAATATTAATAGCATAGAAACATGACATACTCTAGATGAATAAAATATGTCATCAAGTATGTTACGAGCATTATGTTGCTGTTGTTGGGTGTATAAGGGCCACTGAGACATAAGCCTTACATAGTGGTGGTGGTGGTGGTAGAGACTAGAGACGTCAGTGTTCAGTCACCCTATATAACTTCAACAACATTGGAGGAGTTAGGTTCCTGCTGTCCTTTTTCTATGGATTAAGCACTCAACTTACTTGCTACACTGTTAATGCTACTCTTTATTGCTGGCTGGCACTTTAGCCTTTATCAACTCGTGCTGCTTTAGTATCATACATATCGTAAAATCACTGAAGGCGGCATATTCTCCCTTCTCTCTTCCTCCTCCACTTTGATACTCTGCTACGAGTTCTTTCTTGAATTCTTTTTCACCTTCTTTACCAAAGGGCTGGCACTAGTACAATATTTTGCAATGTTTTCATGTGTTTTATGAGTGTTCATGGTTCATTAGGTTTAGGAAGCTGTATTGTTAATCTAAATGAATGATATTATTATATTCCCCTACAATATATTGGGGAACCAAACATCTGCGATTTTTCAATTATGCCAGTCATGCATAGTATGCATGACTGGCAAGTAATACATATTTACACTTGCTCAGTAATCAAATGTGATGACTGCATCATGTGTAATACCTGTTGGTTAATGATGGCTCTCTTTGAGACAGAGAGAGACACAAGCAGAGAGACAGAGATAAGCAGATAGAAGGACAGATAAGCAGAGACAGAGATAAACAGAGAGCTAGACAGACATGCTTATGTGTAACAGTGAAAACAAATAAAGCCAAGGCAGTGTATGCTCATCAAATGTCACCACTGCTTCACTGTCAACAGTGAAATGACACTTGTCTTACACCCATGCTTCAAAGAAGCTTATTATTATTTTTATTTTATACTGTAAGGTTTAGGAGAAACACTGTGTACAACACAAACAGTTGTTTATTTCCCAGAACATTTGCATACAAAACACTGTGTTCGAATTCACTTCGAATGTAAGAAACTATATGAATAGAAACGTACAAAATATTGAAACACAGTATAAATAAAATGCAAATAAAGATTGGGACACATTTACTGCCCACTAGTGCTTGGGTGGGGATCATCTATGCTTTCTTCCTCTGATGGGGTAGGGGGAGCAAGGTGGGGGAGCACTTTCTTCCTCTGATGGGGTAGGGGAGCAAGGTGGGGGAGCACTTTCTTCCTCTGATGGGGTAAGGGAGCAAGGTGGGGGAGCACTTTCTTCCTCTGATGGGGTAGGGGAGCAAGGTGGGGGAGCACTTTCTTCCTCTGATGGGGTAGGGGGAGCAAGGTGGGGGAGCACTTTCTTCCTCTGATGGGGAAAGGGGAGCAAGGTGGGGGAGCACTTTTTTCCCTCTGATGGGGTAGGGGAGCAAGGTGGGGGAGCACTTTCTTCCTCTGATGGGGTAGGGGAGCAAGGTGGGGGAGCACCTTCTTCCTCTGATGGGGTAGGGGAGCAAGGTGGGGGAGCACTTTCTTCCTCTGATGGGTAGGGGGAGCAAGGTGGGGGAGCACTTTCTTCCTCTGATGGGGTAGGGGGAGCAAGGTGGGGGAGCACTTTCTTCCTCTGATGGGGTAGGGGAGCAAGGTGGGGGAA
Source organism: Cherax quadricarinatus (assembly GCF_026875155.1). Lineage (NCBI taxonomy): Eukaryota > Metazoa > Arthropoda > Malacostraca > Decapoda > Parastacidae > Cherax > Cherax quadricarinatus. The sequence goes on from NW_026477376.1 coordinate 1,822, forward strand.
CACTTTCTTCCTCTGATGGGGTAGGGGGAACAAGGTGGGGGAGCACTTTCTTCCTCTGATGGGGTAGGGGGAACAAGGTGGGGGAGCACTTTCTTCCTCTGATGGGTAGGGGGAGCAAGGTGGGGGAGCACTTTCTTCCTCTGAGGGGGTAGGGGAGCAAGGTGGGGAGCACTTTTTTCCCTCTGATGGGGTAGGGGAGCAAGGTGGGGAGAGCACTTTCTTCCTCGATGGGGTAGGGGGAACAAGGTGGGGGAGCACTTTCTTCCTCTGATGGGGTAGGGGGAGCAAGGTGGGGGAGCACTTTCTTCCTCTGATGGGGTAGGGGAGTAAGGTGGGGGAGCACTTTCTTCCTCTGATGGGGTAGGGGAGCAAGGTGGGGGAGCACTTTCTTCCTCTGATGGGGTAGGGGGAACAAGGTGGGGAGCACTTTCTTCCTCTGATGGGGTAGGGGGAACAAGGTGGGGGAGCACTTTCTTCCTCTGATGGGGTAGGGGGAGCAAGGTGGGGGAGCACTTTCTTCCTCTGATGGGGTAGGGGAGCAAGGTGGGGAGCACTTTCTTCCTCTGATGGGGTAGGGGAGCAAGGTGGGGGAGCACTTTCTTCCTCTGATGGGGTAGGGGAGCAAGGTGGGGGAGCACTTTCTTCCTCTGATGGGGTAGGGGGAGCAAGGTGGGGGAGCACTTTCGTCCTCTGATGGGTAGGGGAGCAAGGTGGGGGAGCACTTTCTTCCTCTGATGGGGTAGGGGTGGAGCGCTCTTCTTGATAAACATAGAGATTTGTTTGAATTTTCCTGTTTTTCTTTTCATCATGTCTCTGTATGGACACACTGTATCATTCTCTCAGTATTGACAAACTGTTCAATGTTAGGCTCCATATTCTCCAATTTTCATAACTCTTGGTTTATCAATGAAAAACACTGTGATAAGTCTTCACCAAGAACTTTCTTTCTGGCTCCTCCTCTTGCTGTTTGTCTTCTCTCTGTCTTTATTCTTCTGCTTTTCTTTCTTCTATCATCAGTTCTTCATTTGTTAACTTTTTGAACTTCTTTGTCAAACATTCTTTAATATCATCCACATCACATTAAAGTTCGAGTTTGTTAGCCAAATTTTAAAATTGCACCTCCCACTACACTTAACTCTTCTTCGCTGTTGAAGCCATGAAAATCTTTAAGAAACTGCGCATTACACTGCTTCCAGATGCCGTTCATATACTTAGCTGTGACTAACTCCCATGCTTTTGCTATGTTTTTGAAGCACTTATGTTATACTCATTCCAAAAATCTATTTAGAGTTACTTTTGGGTCTGAATCAATGGCCTCGATAGCTTGATCAAAAGCTTGATCAAAAGATATGTGCAGATAGTATGCTTTAAATGTTGAAATAACCCACTGATCCATGGGTAGTATTACAACCTAGGATTTCAAATGGCCTGTTATCCCAGGTGTAATGGGAGCAAATAAACACAGTAGAAAAAGTTTAGACTTATATTATCCTTCACCAATTATAACAGCAATATGTACACTATGTACAGTGATAAATATAGTGCACTCCACGGTAAGCAAGGCAGAAATAGAAGCCACAAGATAGCAGACCGTGCTTCAACCAGCTCTAGAGTGGGAATGACAAGGGCAGACAGGAGAGCGGTATCCACATAACCTCTGCGATTGTCAATCCCACCTTCTTATTGGCTAGAACCTGGTCACTAGTTGAACGATGGGGCCCCATCATCAACTCTTAGCAACCTGGTTCGCTGGTTGGGGGAGATAGCCTGTAAATGAGGGTGTGTCCATGCGCCGAATAAAGGTTACGTACTCTTTGCATGCCACACCCCCCCCCGAGAAGGCTCAGGATTAGGCTGCCACCTCCCAGTGGTAACCGTGCCGCCATGGCACCAAATAATGGGACCGCCTATCCTCTCCACCATCCAACTCTTAGATAGAGCTCAGCTTTCCTAGTGACCAAAAGCCAAACCCTAAACTCAGAGTGGGACAGCAGTCAGATAGGCCAACATAGGTCCAAGATACAAGCGGACGGTAGCCCGTATCCCCTCACTAAAAAAAAAAAACCCCCACATCAGGGGATAAAAAAAAGAGCTTGAAAGGGGGTTTACCACAAATACATCCTAACCTAAATAAAATATTAAACTAGACTCTTGACAAAGGGGTCTGCCAACACATTTTCTTTCCCGGCAATATAATTTATTTTCAGGTTATAGGGCTGCAGCCTGAGCGTCCAACGCATAAGCCTTGTGTTGTGATTCTTCATGGCTTGGAGATAGACTAACGGGTTGTGATCACTGTAGACTGTGACCACCTGCGATGTCTGGCCCACATAAACATCGAAATGTTCCAAAGCCAGTACCGGGCGCGAGGGCTTCTTTTTCAATGGTAGAGTAAGCTCTCTGATGTGGCTGGAACTTGGCTGAAAAGTATGCTACAGGCTGCAACTCCTTGTTCCCGATTTGTAATAGTACTGCCCCAACCCCAGACTCACAAGCATCAACCTGTAATGAAAAAGGTTTGGAGAAGTCTGGAGACAGGAGAATGGGTGCAGAGCACAATAATCTTTTTGCTTTATTAAAAGCAGTGTTACAATCTGACGTCCAATTAAAAAGGGGAACTTTATGACTGGTAAGAGAGGTAAGAGGGGCTACAATATCTGAGAAATTCTTACAGAATCTTCTGTAAAATCCTATCATGCCTAGGAAACGTTGAAGAGATTTCCTATCACGAGGAACTGGATAATCTTTAATCGAAAGAACTTTAGCAAGTTTAGGTGCAACATTACCACTACCTACTTCATGGCTAGAAAAGTGATAGTGGCCTGGCCAAAGGAAGATTTAGATAAATTAACTGTTAATTGGGAATTCTTAAAGGTCTCAAACAGAGCTTTAAGTCTAAGTAGGTGTTGATCCCAAGTATCAGACACCACAACAATATCATCTAGGTATGCTGCCGTGCCTTCAAGCCCTTTTAAATAGCCTGATGGATGAGTTTCTGGAATGAAGAGGGGGAATTTTTCATTCCGAAGGGGGAAAACTGTATACTGATAATGACCTCCTGGAATCACGAAGGCAGAGATTTCCTTCGCCTTATCTGTCAAAGGTACCTGATAGTAACCTTTAAGGAGATCTAATTTGGACACAAAAGTAGCCTTACCCACAAAGTCAATTACGTCATCCAGACGAGGAAGAGGGTAAGCATCTGTGATTGTGACCTCGTTCACTTTACGGTAGTCTGTGCACATACGAAACCCTCCATCAGCCTTTTTTACTAGGATGCACGGTGAAGCCCATGGACTAGATGACTCCTCCACTAAACCATGTTCTAACAAGAAGTTACTTCCTGCTGAAGTAGCCTTTGCTTTTCAGGATTAGCTCTGTAGGGGGAGAGTTTAATTGGTTTAGATTTTCCCACATCTACATCATGGTAACCTAACGTACATTTTTTTCGGCACATCCGAAAAAATATTAGGATATGACTGTAGAAGCTCAGTTAAATTGGTTGCTTGTATTTCAGATAATCCATCCATTAACGGGCTAGGATCCTTGAGGAGGACAGAATTTGAAAGTTTAGTATTAATTTCAGAGATAGAGTGCAAAGAGTCAGAGTCGTCCTCAGAGGTAGAGGACAGAGTCATTACTGGGACTTTATCTGGTGTATGAAAGGCCTTGATTTGATTAATGTGTAAGTTTTTGTTTTTGAGGTCTTATCAATGGGAGCTACCACATAATTTAAATCAGATAATCTACTTACAATCTGCATAGGTCCCGTATATCTAGCTTTCAAGGTGTGGCCAGGTATAGGTTCCTGCACCAACACCTTGTCTCCTGGATGGAAGGAGCGGAATTGTGCACTTCTGTCATACCTCTGTTTCATCTTACTTTGAGCTGTCTTTAGGTTAGCCGTGGCCAACTCACGTGCCACCTGCAACCTTGAAGACGGGTTGTAGAGTGCTGAGCTTAGTCTTCTCCCATCCATCCTTCTTTGAGCACCCGAAGAGGACCTCGTACATTGTGCCCAAAGATCAGCTCAAACGGACTATACCCTTTTTTATTTATTTATTTATTTATTTATTTATTTATTTTCAATTTGTGCACACATACAGAGGTACAAAAAAATACAGATAAGAGCAGTATGCCAAAGCCACTTATACTATGCATAGCATTACGGGCTGGCTTAAAATTTTAACTTAAGATTAACTAAGCAATGATGAAATCAGTGATAAAACATTAATGTAAACAGATTACTATAAAGCACAAGTGAGTATTACAAAGACAGGTCATATGGTTGCATTCAGTTAGGTAGTGATTCTGTTAGGTAGTGTATTTAAAAAATATTAAAGTTAGATTCGGTTTTAGGTTTAACATTTATGTGATATAATTGTGAGAAACACTTAAGATATACAATTTATAAGGTTCTGTTGTTCAGTATTTATTTGGTTTTGGGTGAGTAAGTGTAGACTCTTGCACCGTCTCTCGTACTGAGAACAGCAACAAAGGTAGAGATTCATCCCAATCTGTCGGAAAGTGCATGCAAAAACTTCTCATCATTGTTTTTAATGTTTGGTGGAATCTTTTCCAAGGCGCCTTGGGACTGAGGGTGATAGGCAGTGGATAAGTTGTTGAATTATCCCTAACCTAGTTAATACTTCCCTAAATGCTTTGGCAGTGAAGTTAGTACCTTGATCACTTTGTATAGTTTTAGGAATGCCAAAACAAGAAATGAATTTTGTTAAAGCTTTGAGAATAGCTTTAGTATTGATACTACGCATTGGGATCGCTTCAGGATATCTGGTTACTTTATCCATAATTGTAAATAAATACTGATTTCCAGACTTTGACTTAGGTAGTGGACCTACACAATCTATAATTAAATCTGCAAAAGGTTCTCCATCAGCAGGTATGGGTTGGAGAGGTGCAGGTTTAATGGAATGTCCAGGTTTTCCAACTTGCTGACATTCTCGGCAACACCTAATATGATTCTTCACATCTTTCTTTAATTTTGGCCATAAAATTCTTTTGTGATTCTATACAAGGTTTTTGTAATTCCTAAGTGACCTCCTGATGACGTATTATGAGCTATATTTAATATCTGAGGTCTATACTTGGTTGGAACCACTAACCTGTCGTATAATTGCCGGCCCTCTTTCTCCTTACCAGTCTCAGTGCAAACCAAATAATCATTTTTAACTTCATACTTGACTGGATGACCCCAAGAGGATTTACCCATGGCTGCCCCAAAAGCGAAATTTTAAAGAAGGGTCCTTTCGTTGTTCCTCCGGAAGGACAGTCCCTCGGGCATGGGAAACAGAGACATCTGGTAATCCTGCAACCTGGGAATAGGAAGGCTTGATCGGGGTCTGTTCACTTGATTTACGAGACTCCGGCCGGTGTGTCTCATAAAACAACGTGGCTATTCCGAGATCGGAGTCGTCCAAGGATAGGTCAACATTCTCCCCAGACAACCCTTGGGAAGTTGCCCGAGTTATGGCCAACACCGGAGAAGCATTAATCATTATAGGTTCAGGACACGAAGTAACAGTAGTAATGTTATTACCCAGTAATAACATGGCATTTTTCATGGGAAATCCTTTTGAGATACCTACAGTCAAGTACCCAGTGTAATATTTGCACTGTACATAAATTTTATGCAAAGGAACTGAATATATAGCTCCTCCGTAAGCTTCCAATAAAACTGAGGAATTCAAGGAAGTATTCTCTGACAGGGGTAATATTCCTTCTCTGACAAGTGAGCAATATGCTCCAGTATCTCTAAAGGTATTTACTTTAGTTGGTTCTGAGTTTTCCTGAAGGGAAATAAGACTTTCGCAATAATAATTGGCCATTTCCTTTTTCTACTTCTCTAGGGGACATGTTACTAGGGATATTAGAGATTTTCCCGATGGGTTGAGGTTTTTGGGGGCAGTTGGAACTGATGTGACCTACTTTATTGCATCTGAAGCAGACGACAGGCTTGCCCTTTACTCCTGATGACGTTGCAAGTGGTGTCGTTCTGGCTGGTGCCTCTCTGGATATTGTTGTCGAGATGCTCCATAAGTAGTTTGCCTCTCCGCAGGGGGACCATATGTTGAGAAGCGTGGCTCACCAGGTGACTTGGTTGGATGACGTAGACGCTCTCCCCGGCTCGGCACTTCATTCTCCAATGTTGTCGATCTCTGCTCACGCCAGACTGTTGAAAAGAGAGACGGGACCGCTCGGACAAGGAGCGGTTCGTTTCGAAGGTATCAGCTAACCTGGCCGCCTCCAATGCAGTGGTTAAGTCACGATCCTGCAGAAAGACACGAACCTCTGGTCCCACAGACTCCAGCAGGTTATCAATCAGAAAAGCTGCACCAGCTCCTCAAAGTTAGAGACACCACTCGCTTTATACCAGCTGGTAAAAGCTTTGGTTTGCTGTCTCACAAAGTCCACCAGGGATTGACCAAGCTGCCGCCTGTTCAATTTGAAGGTCTTACGATATTTAGCTGGGATACATGTATATGCTCCCCAAAACTGTGGTCTTCACTACTTGATAATCAGAGAATTCAGCGTCAGTTAATACCGACGTAAATTCCTGTGCCTTACCCAATAATGCTGTATGAACCAACGCTGCCCAGTGCTGTTCCGGCCACCTCAAGGCTCGAGCCTGATTTTCGAAGCTTTCGAAAAATTGCTCTGGTTCGGCCTCATTGAAGCGGGGAACAAGCTGTACTGCTTTTTGTAAACTGAAATCGTTTACAGAATGCGAAAACTGCCTCCTTTCTCTTTCCCTATCAAATTCTTCCCTTGCGAATGCTCTCTGTTCCCTAGTTTGCTCAAGATTGATTTTTGCCAGCTCAAGTGCCAACGACGCTGATTCACCCTGAGACAACCCAGCTGCACTATACTGACCATTTTGCTCTGTAGGTATATCATCTTCCTCATGCGAGAACATAGTAGTTTTTGCCCCAGCTCCCGTGAGGGAGGAGTTTGATGTGCCATCTCTTCTTCAATAAGTATGTCAGCAATAAGTGAACGCAGTTGCGCAGCTGTGAGAGTGCGTTTATAGGAATGCCAATGGAACGAGCAATTTGCCAACAACGCTGTAGAGACAATTTAGGTAGGTTATGCAAAGTATATGCCGACACCAGGCGTCTGACTCGTCTAGGTGGCATAAGTTATTCGCTATGCACAGTACGAATACCCCAACGTAACACGTTAATTTGCAGAACACGCTTAGCTATGCACAGTACGATTGCAGAATACGCATACAAGCAAAGCCGACTGCACACAAGATTGACCGTAGCGAAGCGAGCACACTGAACAAGCTAGAAGCGAGCTGTTGAACGATCACACAATAGCAAGGCTGATCATAAGCAACTGACGCACAAAATTTGTAAAGCAAAGCGAAACAGCAAGCTACACAATGTTCCTGCTACAAGCTTCACCCTAAGCTCAACCGTTTCTCTAAGTCCAGATCCCGGACAGGCCCCCATATTACAACCTAGGATTTCAAATGGCCTGTTATCCCAGGTGTAATGGGAGCAAATAAACACAGTAGAAAAAGTTTAGACTTATATTATCCTTCACCAATTATAACAGCAATATGTACACTATGTACAGTGATAAATATAGTGCACTCCACGGTAAGCAAGGCAGAAATAGAAGCCACAAGATAGCAGACCGTGCTTCAACCAGCTCTAGAGTGGGAATGACAAGGGCAGACAGGAGAGCGGTATCCACATAACCTCTGCGATTGTCAATCCACCTTTCTTATTGGCTAGAACCTGGTCACTAGTTGAACGATGGGGCCCCATCATCAACTCTTAGCAACCTGGTTCGCTGGTTGGGGGAGATAGCCTGTAAATGAGGGTGTGTCCATGCGCCGAATAAAGGTTACGTACTCTTTGCATGCCACAGGTAGTGTGAGTGGGGATGGTGTTGGAGGGCATAAACACCGCTCGTTCATTAGGGTTTAAGAGTATCCAAGTGAGAAGGGTGGGAAGACACGTTATCTAAACCTAAAAGAATTTTGAAAGGGACTCCTTTTTCCTGGCAATACTGGCGTGCAGGTGGAATGAAACAGTTTAAAAACCAATCCTTGAATATGGCCATTGTCATCCATGCCTAACGATTGTATCGATAATGCACGGGAAGCGTAAACTTTTTTGAGAGCACAGGGGTTCTCTGTCATGTAAATTAAAAGGGTTTTAATTTGAAATCAGCAATATTTCCCCAAAGCAGCAGTGAAGCCCTTTGCTTCATAACCTTAAGCCCTGGCACACTCTTCACTTCCTTAGATACACATGTTCCTTTAGGAATTTTCTTCCAGTACAGGCCAGTTTCATCAACATTAAATATTTGTTCTGGCAAACACCCTTCTTTTATTTAGCTAACTCAGCAACGAAAGTTTTTGAACCTTCACAACTAGTTGCCTCACCTTTCACTACCATATAATGAATTTGGAATCACTGACGAAATCTCCTAAACCACTCACCACTTGCAATAAATTCTAGATTATATCCCTCACCAGCATGTTGTTTCAACATGTTAAACATTTAGCTTTTCTTTGTACTTCAGAAAGCATCACATTCACTTTTTTTTGCCGAAAATCTTCTAACCAAACGCTTAGCATTTTTTCCATCTTGGCAATTGGGCCTTCACATTTCTTTGTGATAATTGGGGCTGAAGATGTCACTGCTTCTTTGATGTGCTTTTTATCCTTAAGCATTGTCAACACAGTGGAATGGGAGAGGTGAAGATCCTGAGAAATGCTGTTGACATTTTTTTCATCCTCATACTGTTTAATTATTTTGATCTTATAGTCAAGAGAAAGAGCCTTTCTTGCCTTCTTGCCACAACCTCCAGTGCAAGATTCAGACTTCCTCTTAGGGTCCATGGTAAAATTTACGTCCAGTTATACAGTTAATACAGTAGA
>NW_026477377.1:0-11004 GCF_026875155.1 Cherax quadricarinatus
AAAAAAATAGTGTCAATAACTTATTCCAGAGACATACACTATTACGTGTTCTGTAAAACTCTACGGTGATGACGCGCCACATTTCAGTATGTTGCAAACCTCAACACATGTTGACAGCCTACAGGCGACGATGCTCTTATCACTCCCTGCACTTGAATTGAGTCCTCAGAGAAGTTGCAATGTAGTGTACATAAGAACATAAGAACATAAGAACGAAGGAACACTGCAGAAGGCCTACTGGCCCATGCGAGGCAGGTCCAAGTCTCCTACCGGCTTAAGCCAATGCACCCAACCTAGTCAGGTCAGGTCACATTGACTTAAGGGAGGAACACGGCAACCGACCTGGTAGCACAAGCTATCAGGTCTAACTCACACCCACCCACATCTACTCATGTATTTATCCAACCTATTTTTAAAGCTACACAACGTTCTGGCCTCTATAACGGTACTTGGGAGTTTGTTCCACTCATCCACAACTCTATTACCAAACCAGTACTTTCCTATATCCTTCCTGAATCTGAATTTTTCCAACTTAAAACCATTGTTGCGTGTCCTGTCTAGGCAAGATATTTTCAGCACACTATTTACATCCCCTTTATTTATTCCTGTCTTCCATTTATACACCTCAATCATATCCCCCCTAATTCTACGTCTTTCTAGAGAGTGCAGTTTCAGGGCCCTTAGTCTATCCTCATAGGGAAGGTTTCTGATACATGGGATCAACTTTGTCATCCTCCTTTGTACATTTTCCAGAGAATTTATATCCATTCTGTAATACAGTGACCAAAACTGTGCAGCATAATCTAAATGAGGCCTAACCAAGGATGTATAGAGTTGAAGAACAACCTGAGGACTCCTATTATTTATGCTTCTTGATATGAAGCCAAGGATTCTATTAGCTTTATTGCGAACACTTATGCACTGTTGTCTTGGTTTCAGATTACTGCTAACCAGAACTCCTAAATCTTTTTCGCAATCCGTAATATTAAGATCTACATTATTAGTTTATATGTGGCATGGTTATTGTCCTGTCCAACATTTAGAACTTTGCATTTGTCTATATTAAACTGCATCTGCCACTTTTCCGACCACTGCATCAGTCTATTCAAATCTTCCTGGAGTGCTCGAATGTCCTCGTCAGAATGAATTCGACGGCCTATTTTGGTGTCATCGGCAAACTTGCCGATGTCGCTCTTTATGCCCTCATCTATGTCGTTTATGTAGATTGTGAACAACAGGGGGCCCAACACTGACCCCAGTGGAACACCGCTCGTGACGCTTCCCCACTCTGAATTTCTCCCCAATTTATGCAAACTCTCTGCTGCCTATTTGTCAACCATGCCTCTATCCAGGAAAAAATTTCTCCTCCTATTCCATGTGCTTTAATTTTCCTCAATAGTCTCTGATGTGGGACCCTGTCAAAAGCCTTACTGAAGTCCATATCACAATATCATATTCATTACCATGATCTACCTCCTCAAATACCTTAGTGAAAAAAGTTAATAAATTCGTAAGGCAGGAACGCCCCTTGTAAAAACCATGCTGAGATTCGTTGATTAATTTTATGCTTTTCAAGGTGGCTACGAACTGCCTCGGCAATTATTGATTCCATAAATTTTCCCACTATGGAGGTTAGGCTTATTGGTCTATAGTTCGAAGCTAAGGACCTGTCACCTGTTTTGAAAATAGGTATCACATTTGCCATTTTCCACTTATCTGGCACCATGCCAGTTTGTAGTGATATGTTGAAAAGATTAGCCAAAGGTGTGCTAAGCTCCTCTTACATTCCTTTAGAACCCTTGCATACAGTTCATCAGGGCCTGGGGATTTGTTAGGTTTTAATTTATTATTTGCCTAAGGACCATGCACTTGGACCCTAACCGTGGCCACAGTTTTTTAGCGTCCTGTTCTACATAATTTTTTATTACTGGAATATCGCTGGTATCCTCCTGTGTAAAAACTGAGAGGAGTAGTGTTAAAAAATTTTACACATTTCTTATCACCTGGTCCAGTTGCTGACCGGTAAAAAACGAGTTGCACTAATGTATTCCAAAAATGTTTGCAGAAAACTGGCTAAAATATCTGACAGCTCTTCAACCTACTATTAGGAACTCTGATACAAAACCCAATCATGATAACTTGGGCACAAGTGCAGGAAATCTACACTATACCAAGTTGGGGTGTGACAAAGTATATGTAGGGGAACAGCCCAGAACTCAGGACATTAGAATAGCAGAACAACAAAAATGCTTGCAGAAATGATGACCGGCCAAAACGCATGTGTTCAACATAAGAGACATGTTGGACACCTCATGAAATTCAATGAAGCTAAACTAGTTATTAAAGAAGACGAACTTAAGACGGTAGAAAATGCATTGAAGCTGCACTAATTTCTGTCAGTAACACTATAAAGCCAAAATCCGGTAAGTTACAGTATTTCAAATTACTAAGCAAGAGGATATTACCCATCCTGGGAACTGGTGTTACTTGATGCCAGCAGGTCCCTCTCTAACCTCACCTCCTTAGTTCCATTACTACTACTACTACTACCACCACCTCTACCCACGCTTCACCTCAAACCTGACTCCACCACTAATATATGTGTGTTATCTTAGTTTCCTGTTAAGGACGAAGAAGCCACTCGTGGCGAAACGTTTCCTTTAATAAATGTCCTGAACTGTACATAAGTGTCTTTTTCCACATCTTGTCGGTATCACCATACCATTTCCTCATAATAAAAAATGTTGAAGTTTATTTTTTTTAAGGACTTTTTCAGGAGATAACAAAGCAAAAACACAGCAATAGAAATCTCGCAAATCCCCATCATTGCACAGTAACGTGTGCAAAAATCATTACACTCGTATTAATACTTTTCGAAAAAAAGGAAAATAGTGTCAATAACTTATTCCAGAGTCATATATTACGTTTTCTGTAAAACTCTACGGTCATAACGCGCCACATTTCAGTAGGTTGAAAACCTCAACACATGTTGACAGCCTACACTATGAGTTTCTAATCACTCACCTGCACTTGAATTGAGTCCTCTAGAAGTTTGCCATGTAGTAGTAATTTTGTATTCCACAACCGACTGTCCCTGTATTCCTTTATCACACATTTGTGCACTATTCACCATATTGTAAATGCCTCTTTATACCTTAGCAATGCCTTGTACTTAGCAGTAACAGCCTCACTACAATGGAAAGGCCCGATCCAAGGCTGAATCTGTATCCATCGTCCAATACTGCTTAGTGAGTGGATGTGTTCTTGTTGTAGATTACGATGTGCCCCAGTGAAGGGCATTCCACATTGGTTGTCATCAACATCCTCTTGGGAGAAGAGGATTCCAATTTTGGCGGGCGAGCACAGAGCAAAGGTCTGGCCATGTACTTCTTTCCCATAGCCCCCAGGTTGTGCGTTTGGAACATCCTCATCGTCGTTCTGTTGGGATCTTAGGTGTAGTAAAAACAGCCTTGTGTCAAGAATATCCAAACTAGCTGAGGGGTTAACAAGTGACTATACCTTCTGCCTCAGATTCACTCCACACAACTGGGTCAAGGAGAAGCCCAGAGATGTGAGTAGGTGAAAACAACAAAGTTCTCATGTCAAACACTGCAAAAGGTTTATCAAAGTTCTCGTATAGATGTTTGTTTGAGGTCAACAACAATTAGATACGTTGACGAGAATGTGTTGGAGCAGAAGGGAGTCCACATTTTTCCCACCAGGATGTTTGATGGGTCCTGCATGTTGCTACTGAGTCTGTACATTGCACATGCTAAGTACATAGGTACTAGTGCTTATGGAAGTTGGAGAAAAATTCAAAATGAGTAGGGATGGAAACATCAATGTGCTGTGCATGTACACTTAGAGAAGCACACAGCAACACCTCCTCCTTGCCGCTTGCCTGTCTCTTCTCATCCAATGAGGTGTAGCTAGCAATTCATGCAAAATGTTCTGATGTCCTGTCGTCACAAAAATGTTTTCAACAACAGTCATCATGTCGGGACGTAGATTGTTCACAAAAACTGTGTGTGATCTCCAATATTAGTAATGAAACCTCTAATGCTTTCCGACAAGATGCTGATACACAGGCACTGATGCATGATGTGTTTCGCTTGACGTGGTGTGTGTCCAGATTTAAAAGCAGCCCTTCCATTTGAGACAGATAGGGCACCGAGGCACCTTGCAATAAGTAGGTCGTGGTCTGTATAAGGCACAAAACCACCTGCTGGCTGAGATAGGAGTAGCCGAAGTGGGTTACGTGTGAAAGTTTCACCAATTTCAGAGTCCTGCTGGTCTGTTCCGAGAACAAGTCTCTAAACATTTGATCCAGTTCTGTTAAGGTTATTTTCTCTTCCTTTACTGATCCCTCTTGATGTTCCACCTCTTGAGGCAGTAATGCACCTGGTATGTTGCAGGCAGTTGTTAGTGGTGTCGCTCCTCCGGTGACAGCGACAAACAACTGCTTGGTGCCTGGGAGGGTGGATTCCTAATTTATTTGTAACTCTTGTGTTCGCCTGCTGATTTATCCACAGGTTTTGGCGCTGGTGACCTGATGATTGTGGTATCTGATGAACGTTTCTCTCTCTCTTAATACAACAAAGAATACTGGGTGTTTGTAAATTAGCATTATACAATAATATTCTAAGGAGTCTAATAATTTTTTTCTTGATTTTTAAAATATATCCATATCAAATTTTTGGTATATAGCGAGCATATTTTACATTGCAGAATAACCCGGCGCTTCTTCCAAGATTAAACCTCATATGCAAAACCGTTTTTTATTTTTAATGCAATATTTTCCTTACTTTTTAGTTCTTCCGATAGTTTCAAATGTTTTCTTACTCGCCCACTTCCCCTCATCAGGAGGCCAGCTGTGTAGGACTGATACTGTCCAACAGGTTGTGGGAACAATGAGTTCCACATAGCTGCTATGGGGGCAGTAAAAGTTCAGGGAAACTCACACATATAGTGTCATGGGACAGGTTAGGGAACGCAACACTCCGCACCCATTTTCAAGCAGGTGTAGGGGAACTCATTCCCCACACCTGCCTTTCTGGAGGAAGGTGTGGGGGTGATTATTTGATGACTCAGTTTGCTTCATTTTTTAATTAAAATTGATAGTAACCAAAAAAGCATCATAAGATAGTCCATCCCTCCCCCTTTCTTTGAAATTTTGTTATGAAGTATAGTCTAAAATCTGCAACTGGCACAAAAAAAGAGTAAGAAAAGTATTGTCTCTCGGTTTCAAAGCGACCGTCATTCATTCATTGAAAAACAAACCCACGACAAATTCTACTGTAAGGATACTTCGAGCGGACAAATTTTTGTATTACAAATATATGTCAGAGACAATTGAAAAATATTGTTTTGGGTTAGTGGGTTTGGAGGGAGGAGTGAGAAGGGAGGAAGAAAGAATGGGGAGGAGAGAGGAATAAACCATATAGTAGAAAGAGGAGGACCATGGAGATAGGAAGAGAAGCGGAGGAACGGAGAAAGAGTACAGTATATATAGACATAGAGAGAGAGAGAGAGAGATAGAGAGAGAGAGAGAGATAAAGGAGGAAAGATTTCTGGACAAAGGAGTAAATCTCAGCGTAGTGTTTTCCATTCATCATTAGACAAAGAAGTATCCAGATGATAGTCTCTCAGTCGTAAGTAAAACCTGTTCTATTGTTACGTAATTGTTTTAACCCTTAATCTTAAATGCGCAATGCGAACCAAAGAATATGTCATAAGTTAGAGAGATTTGTATATTTCGGCCCCCGTTCGATAATATAAACATTTCTCCTTACTTGCTTCTCACACGGTTCGTGTCAAGTGGTTTCCATTTCTGCTTTTCATCGATCAGCGTTCCTGACATTTTTATCCAAGAATCATCAAAAAAGTTGTGTAAGATATATGGAGAGCACCAGAAGATTCATTTCTTTCTCAACCTTGGCACATCCTGCTCGAGTCTGACTCATACAGCAGAAATAGAAAAAGGAACGCAAAGGGAACGTAAATACCAACAGAAGAAGAGGAAACTCTGTCATAACAAAAACTATTAAAGGTCTTCAGAACTCGGAGAGCAACAACTACCTTCCTCCATGGAAGGTACATGATAATAATCAAATCATGATAATGTCTAGAGTTTTTTTTATGTCATGCATAGTTAATAAAGATAATATATATATATATATATATATATATATAAAATATATATATATATAAACCTCTCTAAGCTGGAATGGGGACCCCTCATCCTCAAGAAGACAATAAACGTACCTCAGGGAAATACTCAAGGTCTCCCCGGAGCTGTTTTGAATAAATATGATATAATTTTTATAAAAATTATAAATTAATTATTATTATTTTTTTTTAAATATATATATATATATAATATATAATATAAATATATTATTATTAATTTTATTATTATTCATCACACTGGCCGATTCCACCCAAGGTCAGGTGGGCCCGAAAAAGAAAAACTATCAACCATTATTTACTCCATCACGTCTTTCCAGAAGGTGTTTTACACACAGTATTTAAACTTTGTCCCAACATTAAACCCCTCCTTCAGAGTGCAGGCACCTGTACTTCCCATCTCCATGACTCACGTCCGGCCTGCTGTTTTATCCCCCTGAACCCCTTCATAAATGATTACTTGCTCACACTCCAACAGCACGTCAAGTATTAAAAACCATTCGTGTCTCCATTCAGCTCACTATCAAACCCGCTCAGCACACGCCTGCCTGGAAGTGCCAAGCCCCACGCCCAACAAAACCTCCTTTACCCCCTCCCTCCAACCTTTCCTAGGCGACCCCTACCCCGCCTTCCTTTCACTATAAAATGATACACTCTTGAAGTCATTCTGTTTCGCCCCAAATTCTCTCTACATGTCCGAACCACCTCAACAACCTTTCCTCAGCCCTCTGGACAACAGTTTTTGGTTATCCCGCACCTCCCCCCTAACTTCCAAATTACGAATTCTCTGCATTATATTCACACCACACATTGCCCTCAGACATGACATCCCCACTGCCTCCAGCCTTCTCCTCGCTGCAACATTCATCACCCATGCTTCACATCCACATAAGAGCTTTGGGTTTAAAGCTATACTCTCAAAAATTTCCCCCTCTTTGCCTCCAAGGACAAAGTTCTTTGTCTCCACAGACTCTAAGTGCACCACTCACCCTTTTCCCCTCATCAATTCTATGATTCACCTCATCCTTCTTGACCCATCCGCTGACCGTCCACTCCCAAATATCTGAATACATTACTCCTCCATACTCTCTCCCTCCAACCCGAAAATCCTATCTTTCATCACCTAATCTTTTTGTTATCCTCATACCTTATCTTTTCCTGTATTCACTTTTAATTTTCTTCTTTTTCACACCCTACCAAATTCATCCAACCCAAACTCTGCAACTTCTCTTCGAATCTCCCAAGAGCACAGTGTCATCAGCAAAGAGCAACTGTGAAACCCCACTTTATGTGTGATTCTTTATCTTTTAACTCCACCCTCTTGTCAACACCCTCGCATTTTTCTTCTCTTACAACCCCATCTATAAAAATATTAAACAACCCACGGTGAAATCACACATCCTTGTCTAAGGCCTACTTTTACTGGGAAATAATTTGCCTCTTCCTACATACTCTAATTGAGCCTTACTATCCTCGTAAAAACTCTTCACTGCTTTCAGTAACCTACCTTTTTAAAACCATACACCTGCAACATCTGCCACATTGCCCCCTATCCACCCTGTCATACGCCTTTCCAAATCCATAAATGCCACAAAGACTTCTTTAGCCTTATCTAAATACTGTTCACTTATATTTTTTACTGTAAACACCTGGTCCACACCCCGTACCTTTCCTAAAGCCTCCTTGTTCATCTGCTATCCTATTCTCCGTCTTACTTTTTAATTCTTTCATAATAACTTTTACCATACACTTTACCAGGTATACTCAACAGACTTACCCCCCTATAATTTTTGCACTCTCTTTTGTCCCCTTTCCCTTTTTATACAAGGAACTATGCATGCTCTCTGCCAACCCCTTTAGGTACCTTACCCTCTTCCATACATTTATTAAATAATTGCACCAACCACTCCAAAACTATATCCCCACCTGCTTTTAACATTTCTATCTTTTTTCCCATCAATCCCGGCTGCCTTACCCCTTTCATTTTACCTACGCCTCACGAACTTCCCCACACTCTCAATGGCTCTTCCTCACTCCAAACAAGATGTTATTCCTCCTTGCCCTTAACAGAAATCACAGCTTCCTATTTTCATAAAACTTTTAAAACAATTCCTCAAATTTTCCCCTTCATCTTCCCAGTGCCTCTAATTTCCCCATTTAATAACTCCCCTCTTATTTTTAAACTGACAAATTCATTTGTTCTCTAGGCTTCCTTAACTTGTTAATCTCACTCCAAACTTTTTTCTTATTTTAACAAAATTTGTTGATAACATCTCACCCACTCCCCATTTGCTCTCTTTTTATATTGCTTCACCACTCTCTTAACCTCTCTTTTTTTCTCCCATATACTCTTCCCTCCTTGCATCACTTTACTTTGTAAAAACTTCTCATATGCTAACTTTTTTCTCCCCTTTCTTTCTCTCTTTACATCATCATTCCACCAATCGCTCCTCATTCCTCCCGCACCCACTTTCCTGTAACCACAAAATTCTGCTTGGGAAACTCTAACACTACATTTTAAACCTACCCCTACCTCTTCGACCCCATTGCCTATGCTCTCATTAGCCCATCTATCCTCCAAAAGCTGTTTATATCTTTCCCTAACTGCCTCCTCTTTTAGTTTATAAACCTTCACCTCCTCTTCCTGATGCTTCTATTCTCCTTGTATCCCATCTTCCTTTTTCTCTCAGTGTAGCTACAACTAGAAAGTGATCTGATATATCTGTGGCCCCTCTATAAACATGTACATCCTGAAGTCTACTCAACAGTCTTTTTTTACCAATACATAATCCAACAAACTACTGTCATTTCGCCCTACTTCATATCTTGTATACTTGTTTATCCTCTTTTTCTTAAAATATGTATTACCTATAACTAAACCCTTTCTATACAAAGTTCAATCAAAGGGGCCCCCATTATCATTTACACCTTGGCACCCCAAACTTACCTACCACACCCTCTCTAAAGTTTCTCCTACTTTAGCATTCAGGCCCCCTTTACCACAATTACTCTCTCACTTGGTTTCAAAGGCTCCTATACATTCACTTAACATCTCCCAAAATCTCTCTCTCTCCTCTGCATTCCTCTCTTCTCCAGGGCATAACGCTTATTATGACCCACTTTCGCACCCAACCTTTATTTTAAAATCCACATAATTCTTGCATTTACAATTCATATTCTCTTTTCTCCTTCCATAACTGATCATTAAACATTACTGCTACCCTTCCTTTGCTCTAACTCTCTCAGATACTCCAGTTTTAAATCCTTCATTTCCCCCCACCGAAACCCCCCTACCCCCTTCAGCTTTGTTTCGCTTGGGGCCAGGACATCCAATTCTTTTCATTCATAACATCAGCAGTCATCTGTTCTTGTTTATCCGCACTACATCCACGCACATTAAGCATCCCAGTTTTATTTAAAATTTTTCTTCTTCACTTCTTTAGTAAATGTCTACGGAGAGAGGGTTACTAGGCCCCTTGCTCCGGCATTTTAGTCGCCTATACGACACGCATGGCTTACGGGGGAAAGTTCTTTTCCACTTCCCCATGGGCAAAGAAGAATAAAGAGAACAAGAGCTATTTAGAAAAGGAGAAAAACCTAGATGTATGTATAAAATATATGGATGTGCGTGTCTGTGAAGTGTGACCAAAGTGTAAGTAGAGTAGCAAGGTATCCCCGTTATCTAGCGTGTTATGAGACATTATATTATATATATATTATATATATATATATATATTTAATATATATATATATATTTTATATATATATTTCAATAAGATCACTAAACAGGTGATTTCAGAATAGCAAACACCACTGTTGAAAGTAGGAAAATTCCAACGCTTTCGGACTGCTCACATTATCAAGGAAAAATATTTATATTATATATATTATATATATATATATTTAATATATATTATATATTTATATTATTAATAAAAATATTATATGCAAAACAACACTCTGAAAGAATAGAGAAATTCAACGCTTTCGTGATATCACATTATCAGGAACTATGAAAGTGAAACATTTCCCAAAGGAAAACTATATAAGGGGTCGGCCAGCACCTCACTATCAGATCCCAACGGTTTTTAAACACGTGCGCGGCGAGCCACTTGGATAGGTTCCTTGTGCAAACTCACCCCAGCTATTATTTGTCAGTGTATTATTAAAATTTACCCAAATTCTATTAATTATAAATTTATTATTTATATAAACAAGGAAATTTTCCCTATTATTGTCCAAAACTGCTTTTTTGAACAAGGATTCCAATTATATTCTGTCGACCAGGACTTGCTATACTTTCTTTCTCAACTTTTTTTTAAAATCAATTTGGGTGGTTAAAATCTCTTCATGAATAAATTGAGCATTGGATCTTTTTCAGTTCTAATGCTATATTTTGTTGTTTTAATTTAGTTCGAGATTTATTTACCAGTTTGACCGTTATAAACTTTATCGCAAATTTTACAAGGGAATCTTATAGAACATCCATCAGGGATTTTGGGGGGAATTCTTAATCAAGTTTTTTTTACTGTATCAAAAGGGTTTTTTGATACACTTTAATATTAAAGTCTTAGAAAAGAAGGATATCAACCCAAATTTCATGGTAAGGGAGAACCACACTATTTTTAGTTGAATAAGGCTGGTTGCCCTTTATGATATAAAAAAGTGTTCCTACAACTTAAAAAGATTATCCCAAATTACATTTCTTGGGTATTTTTAAATCATTACCTATTTCATAAAATTTTGGGGTTTTTTCCTCATTAGAATCAGGCTACAAATTCGTAAAGCTCTCAAAAACATTGTGAGAAAACGGGGCAG
>NW_026477378.1:0-10816 GCF_026875155.1 Cherax quadricarinatus
ATAACGTTGTGTACCATACCTTCGTTTCCTTTTCCCAACACTGGGGTTTGGGGGCCTGTGGGGGGGGGAGACCGGGAGCATTGGGGGATTCTATGGTTGGGGTTGGGTGAAAGCTGGGGGTGGGGTTTTTGTGTGTTGGGGGGTGTGATGGGTTTGGGGTTCTGGGATAGTTTGTGTGTGGCTTGCCCTTGCTGCTCTGTTCTGCTCTGATGACCTCTGCTGGTTTTCCATCCTTGTCCCCTTTTCCTAGCTCCTTTCGCTTTTTTGTCCTCTCCCTCAGCTGCTCTGTTTGTGTTCTCTGTCTAGGAACACCTTCTTGTACTCTTCCGACTTTTCAACCGTGGTTTCTCTTGGAGGATCCTGTTCTGCACTGTTTCTGCCCTGAGAATCAGCTTGATCGGTCGGGTTTTCTCCCCTTCAAGAAACCCCCTATTCTCTAAAAAATTTCAATCTCATCCATGTCTTCTCCCCCTATTTCCGTGATGATTTTCTCAATCTCCTTTATTTCTTCCTGCCGTCTTTCAGTGTGGGGTCCTTCCTCTCCCCTCCAAGCCATGGATAATCACTGATTTTGCCCTTTCCTACTCCCATTGCCTCTCCCTCTGTGACTCTGGTTCCTGTCTGTATGTGGTCATTTTCTCCCTTGATTTTCCCAGTGGTCTTGGTAGCATGGTTGTGCCTCAGCATTCGACCTATCTCCCTCTCCATCTGCACCCATCTGCTCTTCCCTTCCACTCCCTGGCCCTTTTTTGCAGGCTGATATAAACCTTAGCATAATTCATATCTCCTTCCTTCCTGTTCAGCCTCTCAATCTTCGTATGGTGTGTCTTCTTTGGTCACTGCCCCTGAAAACTTGCTTCAGCCTGTTTCCCTCAAATTCTAGGACCTTTACCCTGGCTACTGCAGTTTCAAACTTGTGCCTCCCAATTCTTCGTCTCCTTCTCAACCTCTTTTTCCCATTTCACAGAGTTCTTTCTCCATTTTTTCAGAAAGCTCTCCTAATTTTCTCTCCCATTCTTCCCTCTATCTTTTCCACTGTTCCCCATCCATTCCTCCCTACCAGTACCATTGTTTATCTGATCCCTGATTCCTGCGAGTCCCAACCATTTTTTTTTCAGTGAAAAAGAGAAAGAGAAAGAGAAAAAGAAAAAGGGGGAGTGAGAGATAGGGAAAAGAGAGAAGGGGAGCCTAGAAGGAGGGGAAAAGAAGGGAATTAGGTAAGAGGGGGAGTGACAAGGGAAGAGAGAGAGATAAAAGAAGAGGAAGAGAGAGAGGAAGAGAGAGAAGAAAGAGTGAGAGGGAAGATGGAGGATGAGAGAACAGGGAGAGAGAGAGAGGGAGAGAGATGGGGGAAAGTGAAGGTTTATAGGGTCACTGTCTCAGGAGGTGTAAAATCCTGTATGGTGTGTGTGTGTGTGTGTGTGTGTGTGTGTGTGTGTGTGTGTGTGTGTGTGTGTGTGTGTGTGTGTGTGTAGAGTGTGTGTGTGTGTGTGGTGCATGTGTGTGTGCATGTGTGTGGGTGTGCCTACAGCTATTCAAAGTGCCTAACAGCAGATCTGACCTCACCTAGTGTGGTGAGCGCATAATGTTTATGTAAACAGTCCTTATTTCCCACGTATGTTACTACATATGATTGTATATGTACCCTATACTCTTAGTTCCCACTTAACTGTCTTATGCGTTTACAATTACGTTCAAAAATAAATACACTAGGCTTCGCCTATATGATGCCGCTAACTCAAATTCTATTAAATGCCAGTAAATGCTGCTTATTCTAAATCTGATAGCACGAGGAGAGTGCACCCAATTCCAGCTAGAGACAGGACTATTGACCCCATGCCCAACTCAAACAGGTGAAATTACTTGCGCTGCATGTGAGTAACCTTGTCGGGTCCTGTCCTGTCCCAGAAGTTGAAGAAGTTTTGATGCTTCTCGGTAATTTTTCCACTAACTTCCTGTATGCAACTATTAGTTCCATCTAGCTCTTCTAATTTTTTTCACTCACTCACTGTATTTACTGGCACATCTATACATATCTCTTATCTCCCTGTCCTTGATCGCACTTTATTCTTCAAAATACCCACTGCGTTAATTATGGCAACACTATTAGGCCTGACAACCTTTCAATTCACTCCTTCCAACGGCCCCCCACAAAGCAGTCACTATTTCCTTTTTCTTTTACTGTGATCACTTATATTTCCTTTTTTTCGGCTTAAGTATTTATAGCAATCTTATGCGTGCACACGGCCTATATCCCACACTCTATCCTTATGGCACAGCAGAAATTACCACCAAAACAGAGCTCAACCGTCGTGACTCCACCACGAGATGTGTGTGTGGGTGTGTGTGTGTGGTGTGTGTGTGTGTGTGTGTGTGTGTGTGTTGTGTGTGTGTGTGTGTGTGTGTGTGTTTAAAGTTGAAGCCAGCATACGGCAGAGCTGCTATTTGGTTAATTTTTGTTTTAGTATTAACAAATAACTTGAATAGTTCCTTTTACTTTTAACATCCGCATCCTTGATTCGTTTCGTGTTATCCTTAGTTATCAGCAAAGTTAAACGAAAGGGGAAATACTCCACCATTTAGGCGGAAAAAGAGGCTGGGTTCTTAAACAAAGAGCACCTTTGGATAGTGGCACCCCTCCCAGAAAGCATCCTACCCTAGCAGCAAACCACTCAAGCCTCACCATCACCGCTGTAAGAAGAGTGAAGATCGCTAATGTCTGAATGCTCATGAGAATTTGCTGGACGCTGCCTCTCGGTGCGGTGTAATAACTTGTACAATCATTGTGATGAATGGTTTGAAAAAAAACATTCATCCACAATCATATTTAAACAACAGGCATTATATTCTATATGTTTAATCAGTATCTGCACCTATAATCAGGCCTTGGTCAGATGACCAAAGTTCCAGCTGGGGGTCATCATATGACTAAGACCCCGCCAGGAAACATTTGTCCTGTTTCCTGAAAAAATCTTACTTAACCTAACCAAATCTGTACAAAATTACGGATATAAACGTTAACCGATTGTCTAGACCTAAAAGCCTTGACATTATTATAAGCCTGAGGCAAACATGCCAACTTCTCAATGATTTTCTAAGATTGTTTTGAAACACTGACAATTATTGATGTTTCGAGAATGGTATCCCAATATCTCATAAGCCCAGCCCTCTGTACCTTAATACACGCCAAAGTAGAAATACAGAGTGCAACAGAAGTTTCTAATACAGCTTAATATTCCTTAAGATCCGAATACTACCATACATAACTCGTATCAAAAAGGTAACTTACCATCTACAATCTTGGTAATTAATAACAGGATCACACCTAAGAATAATATAATCTGCTATCCACCAGCGAGGACCCTACGAGAACATAATTTATTGTAATAATCACCAAAGGGATCTTTAAAAAATCCTATAAATTTACAAACCACCGAACATGAAATTCAGTCAATTCTTGATAACACTCAATTTACGATCAGGGGGCTCCTACTCAAGCATAATGTGACGAGAGCCCTACTCGAGCATAATGCAATGAGTGCCCTGCTCAAGCATAATGTGACGAGGGCCCTATTCGAGCGTAATACTTTTCTCGTCTTGATCATCACCTGTATTTACAAGAATAATCCTTGTTAACGAGCGTCACCTGCGCCACCTGTGTTTACGATCGGGGGCTTCCTGCACAGGTTAATTACTCTCGATCACACCTTTAATCAACAGGTACAAAGACCTCCACTAACTCCTTTTTTTCTTCACCAGTCAGCTCCTAATTGGAATTAATGCTTGACTACATAAGCCCCCTCCTCCTCCCCCCCTCCCTCCCAAAAGTGACAGATGTTCACCTCTACAGTCGTCTACCTTAGAACTCACCACTGTCTACTCATCTACCGAAGGACTCCCAGCTGTCTACTTGTCTAAGAGGATTCACAAATATCTACTGATCTACCAAAGGACTCCTATCTACTGGTCTACTAAAGAATCCTCACTGCCTACTGGTCTACTAAAGGACCCTCACTGTCTACTGGTCTACTAAAGGACTCCTCACTATCTACTGGTCTAAAGGACTCCTATCTACTGGTCTACTAAAGGATCCTGTCTACTGGTCTACTAAAGGACTCCTTACTATCTACTGGTCTACTAGAGGACTCCTTACTATCTACCGGTCTACTAGAGGACTCCTCACTATCTACTGGTCTACTAGAGGACTCCTCACTATCTACCGGTCTACTAGAGGACTCCTCACTATATACTGGTCTAGTAGAGGACTCCTCACTATCTACTAGCCTACTAGAGGACTTACTATCTACTGGTCTAGTAAAGGACTCACTATATACTGGTCTACTAGAGGACTCCTCACTATCTACTGGTCTACTAGAGAACTCCTCACTACCTACTGGTCTACTAGAGGACTCCTATCTACTGGTCTACTAGAGGACTCCTATCTACTGGTCTACTAAAGGATCCTCACTGTCTACTGGTCTACTAAAGGACTCACTATCTACTGAAGGACTCCATACTATCTACTGTCTACTAAAGGATCTCCACTGTCTACTAAAGGATCATATATATTGGTCTACTAGAGGACTCCTCACTATCTACTGGTCCACTAATGAAATCCTTACTATCTACTGGTCTACTAGAGGACTCCTCACTATCTACTGGTCTACTAAAGGATCTCCACTGTCTACTGGTCTACCAAAGAATCCTCACTATCTACTGGTCTACTAGAGGAATCCTCACTATCTACTGGTCTACTAGAGGAGTCCTTACTATCTACTGGTTTACTAAAGGACTTATTATCTACTGGTATACTAAAGGATCCTCACTATCTACTGGTCTACTAGAGGAATCCTCACTATCTACTGGTCTACTAGAGGAGTCCTTACTATCTACTGGTTTACTAAAGGACTTCTTATTATCTACTGGTATACTAAAGGATCCTCACCATCTACTGGTCTACCAGGACTCCTCACTTTCTCTGTTAATTTCCTTTAACACTTCCGTTAACACAAGACATGCTAGTTAGTGAACAATAACTTGTTAAACCAAATTAAGAATTAATGTACTTGGTAAATCTTAACTCTCTCTCCCGCTAGCTCTTCCGTCTCCTCAATTCCATTTAGTCTTGTCATTTCTCTCTCCTCGCATCACCTGTCAATTTACCTTTTCTTATTCTTTTACTTTTCATTGCTTTTCCAATTAGCTTCTCTATATTAACTTTTACGTTTGCTATCATTTCACCTATATTCTGCGTATTTACCAGCCTACTAAATAACCTAGTTTATATAAATTTATATAAATTATATAATTCCATGTGCTTTTCTTAAATATACTGATAGGAGGTTTGAGTGATGTATAGTGTACGTGATGTTCTTTCTTTCTTGTTTTGGTCTGTGACGGGTTGCTTCTCCTGTGTCCAGCAACGTGCGTGTATGTGATAAATGTATATACTTATTGTTCTCCACAGTGTTATACTATATATATGTATTTTGTCTATACAAGATGTGCTCTCAATAAAATATAAAAAAAAAGTTTATATAAATTCCTCTCTAACCTATATTTTACTAATTCCAATATAATATTTATCAATTACCTTATATAATCTTCAACTAATTCTCATGTAATCCATATTCTAGTAATACCCATAAAGCATTAATTCCCAAATAATGTATTTTCTATTAATTCCTTTAAATCTTCTTTTAATTTCCATATAATTTATTTCTTATTAATCCCTTTAAATTCTCTACTAATTTAAACAATCCTCTTTTAAGCCCCCTTAATCAAATCTATTAATTCCTATTTAATGTGTATTCTATTAATTCTCGTATATCTTCCAATAATTTACCTTCAATCTTCACTAAATTCCTTTATCTACCTTTTATTAGCTCCTGGGATCAAGAGCCCTTCGTCGGTATCAAGGCGCCCTTTCCATTAAGAGACAAATTATGTTTTCTCCCTTCGCTTTTCCACTCTCGCTTACTTCAATCTTTCTTAATTCACCTATTTTCTCCTGATGAATTTTTTTATTTTTATTTTCCGTCTCTGCGTGGTAGGAATGGCACGAACCGCCTTTATAACTGTACATTCGTTTGTTGACAGTTAAGACTAACGAGGAGAACGGAACTGCCCGTTCAGCCAAACGACTGTGATCACTTACGTAAGAATCTGCTCAGTCAAACATTCTCGTGTTCAGGAAGACAAGGGTCTGCTCAGGTGAACGTTTAAGTGTTCAGCTGAACGTTCGTGTGTTGAAAAATGCAGCGGCCCGCTCAGGCGAGCGTTTCAATGTTGATATTAGTGGTGAGCAGCTTGGAGGTATAATTGGAAGGAGGTAGGCATCCAGTGGCACAGACTCACTCACATGCGGCCCAGTGGAAACTGTAATGAGGATAGGAATCTTTGTGCAATTGCTCCTGCATATTTACACTGAGCACTGATGAGCAGAGAGAGAGAGAGAGAGAGAGAGAGAGAGAGAGAGTGAGTGTGTGTGTGTGTGTGTGTACTCACCTATTTGTACTCACCTATTTTGGTTGCGGGGGTCGAGTCTTAGCTCCTGGCCCCGCCTCTTCACCGGTTGCTACTGGGCCCTCTCTCTCCCCGCTCCATGAGCTTTATCAAACCTCGTCTTAAAACTGTGTATGGTTCCTGCCTCCACTACGTCATTTTCTAGGCTATTCCACTGCCTTACAACTCTATGACTGAAGAAATACGTCCTAATATCTCTCTGACTCATTTGTGTCTTCAACTTCCAATTGTGGCCTCTTGTTTCTGTGTCCCCTCCCTGGAACATCCTGTCTTTGTCCACCTTGTCTATTCCACGCAGTATTTTATATGTCGTTATCATGTCTCCCCTGACCTTCCTGTCCTCCAGTGTCGTCAGGCCGATTTCCCTTAATCTTTCTTCATAGGACATTCCCCTTAGCTCTGGAACTAACCTTGTGGCAAACCTTTGTACTTTCTCTAGTTTCTTGTGTGTGTGTGTGTGTGTGTGTGTGTGTGTAATTACTACTCACACCACCTAAAATTAATTCAATGTTCTATTCCTAAAACAAAAATATTTCTCACAATAAAAACTCCAACAATATACATTGATTACATCTAATACAACCACTAACACATATTAACCTAGAATTCGCAGACGAGTGAAAGTACCATTTTATAATAAAAAATATATATATATACATATATATATCTTTTGACTTCAGCGATCAAACTAGCGACACCAAAATTTACAAACGATTTACGGATTCAGCTTAAAATCCGGCTTTGTAATAAAAGCTGTTTGGTCTGTTTCAAGAGCATTTCTCTAATGGATCCGATGTGTTTCTGTTAGTCAAGTTGGTTGTGTATACACGCTTTGTTTGACACATTTGAAGATAAACAGCCACACGCAAATGTTTGGCTTATATAAACGTTCCGAGTTTGTCAGGCAAAGAACGTTTTAATTTTAGCTGGATACAAGAATTCAAATTTTTATTAGACAAACACAAACACTTATACTTCCACTAGACAAACACACTTATATTTCCACTAGACAAACACTTATACTTCCACTAGACAAACACAAACACTTATACTTCCACTAGACACACACTTATACTTCCACTAGACACACACAAACACTTATACTTCCACTAGACACAAACACTTATACTTCCACTAGACAAACACAAACACTTATACTTCCACTAGACAAACACAAACACTTATACTTCCACTAGACAAACACAAACACTTATACTTCCACTAGACACACACAAACACTTATACTTCCACTAGACAAAAAAAAAACACTTATACTTCCACTAGACAGTCAAATACTCTCTCTTCCACTATATAAATATAGTTGCACGAAAATTAGATCTAAAGACAGTTCTAATTTTTTCCAGCTATTTATGCCGTCTTGCCAGTAGTTGCACTTTTATATGAACTCAAGAAGCAGGCATTTGACAAATATTTTACTCTTTATAATCTTAATTGATCAGTATTTCAGGTACTCCTCTGACATCAAAGCAGGAGGTATAAACAACCTAGACCTCAGATAATTAGTCTGTCAGTCAGACTCAGGTGCTGATCCGACTGTCAGCCAACCCTAGGTGATCCATCTATCAATTAAACTCGGATGATGATGTTTGCGTGTCGAGTTGAACATGATGACCTTTGCAAAAAGACACAACACATCCTGCAACTCAATCACCTTGCCGACAGTACACACCACCACCACACTCCTGATACCGCTACTGGAGTTGCATGTTATCTGCAAACGCCACTAAGAACTTACCTGTGCAAATATGACACGCTTACCTGTGTAAATATGACGTGTGTGTGTAAATACACTTGTCACTTGTATGAGTACACACACAAGGTTGACGTGTAATTATTACTGGGACACTTGCCTCACAAACACTCACTCTGGATGTCATTCATCCCACCTACCTGAAAGGAAAAAGAAAATACATTAAACGTAAAATTAAAAAAATGTGCAAATAAATAAAAAGATACAGGCGCGCGCGCGCGCGCACACACACACACACACACCCGCAACCTCAACTAGGTGAGTACACACACACACACACACACACACACACACACAAAATAAGGAATCGTTCAGGACCCTGTACACTGTGCATGTCAGGCCTATATTGGAGTATGCAGCACCGGTATGGATCCCACACCTAGCCAAGCACGTACGGAAATTAGAGAAAGTGCAAAGGTTGCAACAAGACTAGTCCCGGAGCTAAGGGCATGTCCTACGAGAGGTTCAGGGTAATCGACCTGACGACACTGGAGGACAGGAGAGATAGGGGGGATATGATAACGACATATAAAATACTGAGAGGAATTGACAAGGTGGGCAGAGACAGGATGTACCAGAGATGGGACTCAGAAACAAGGGGACAGAACTGGAAGTTAAAGACTCAGATGAATCACAGGGATGTTAGGAATCATTTCTTCAGTCACAGAGTAGTCAGGAAGTGGAATAGTCTGGGAAGTGATTTAGTGGAGGCAGGATCCATACACAGCTTTAGGATGAGGTATGATAAAGCTCATGGAGCATGAAGAGTGACCTAGTAGCGACCAGTGAAGAGGCGTTGCCAGGAGCTGTGACTCGACCCTTGCAACCACAACTAGGTGTGTACACACACACGTACACACACACACACGTACACACACACACACACACTATGGAACGGGAAACTAGAGGGGCAAAACTGCACAGGAGGGAATGGAGGTAATACACTCAAAACAAAGAAACAAAGGCAAAAACTATAAAAAGCTTGAAGAAAGAAAACATGAAAGATATAAAGCCTATGGTTCAATCTGGAACAGAGATTTCACGAGGAGGACCAAGAGGTCTTAGAAGAAATCAAACCACAAATCAAGCCAAACCAAAGAGGGAATCAAGCGGGAGAGCCAGAATGAATAAACAAGAAGACAATATGAAAATAATATAGAACAAAATTTATTCTACAGCCACATAAAACAACTGTGAAGGACTATGTGACAATAATGAAGATGATGGGATGTTGAGGGAGAATGACAGAGACTGGGAGGCGGGGGCGTTGACCCCCGGAACACCCTCCAAGTAGACAGGTACTAGAAGGAATCAGCACAACAAAAACTATGAAACTGAGCTTGATGTAAAAAAAAAAATCAGATAGAGTAACTTCATGGCTGCTGAGAGGACGGGCAGATGCACTGTGTGACAACAGCAAAAGTATACAACCAATCTCTCCAGTTAGGACAAATGCCAGAAAAATGTAAAAAGGCAAAAGGTGGTCCCTATATATATAACAAGGGGTTGAAAGGCCAGAGGCAATATATTACATGCATACTGTCAAAACTTCCGGAGGAGATATTAAAGAAAAGGTTCTTAGATTACTTGAGAGAAAAAGATAGAAAACCAGCATTGATCTGGGAATGGAAAATCTTGTCTTACAAATTTGCTGGAATTCTAGTCACAGATAAAATAAGAAAGAGAGAGCTGGGCGGACAGCATCTTTATCTTCTTGGACTGTAAGAAAGCATTTGATACAGTACCACATCAATGATTAATCCAGAAAGTGAAGGAACATGTAGGGTTAAAAGGCAGAAGAAGTACTTCAATGACAGAAAGCAGAGTAACGGTAAAGGATGAGTCATCAGAATGAGTGAGCAGAGTGGGGTTCCACAAAGATAAGTACTAGGACCATTACTGTTCCTATTATATGTGAACAATCTACCAGAGGGAATCAAGTCCTGTGAGTGTGGATGATGATGATGATGATGATGATGATGTTGATGTTGTTGATGATGTTGATGATGATGATGATGATGATGATGATGATGATGATGTTGATGTTGTTGATGTTGTTGATGATGATGTTGATGTTGTTGATGATGATGTTGATGTTGATGATGATGTTGGTGTTGATGATGATGAGATGATGATGTTGTTGATGATGATGTTATGTTGATGTTGATGTTGATGTTGTTTAACTAATGGGAAGAATATGAACACAGAAAACAGCAATAAACCTCAGGAAGACTCAACAGACCACAAATGTGGTCAAACAAGTGGCTTCTCGAGTTCAATACGAGCAAATGGAAAGTCATCTAAATCAAAGGTTAGGAAAGAAAGGACACAGACTTCAGCATAGGCGGAGAGAGAGAAGCTGTAAATGTCAAAGGTGAAAAGGACACGGGATAAATATAACATAAGTATATCGCTAGAAATACACACAAACCGTACAATGTCAGCGGCATATGCAAGATTAGCAAACTTCGAATTACCATCCAAAGAATTTTAAAAATCTTTCAACTTAATCACTTTTGT
>NW_026477379.1:0-10000 GCF_026875155.1 Cherax quadricarinatus
GAAGGGGGAAAGGGGGGGGCCTTTGCACAGGGGACCCCCCTGGAACCCGGACCCCGGGGGGGGTTTTCAAGGTTGGGGGTGGGGAAGTGGGGAAGGGGGAACCTGGACACAGGGGACTCCCAAACCCGGACCCGGGGGGGGGTTCAGGTTTGGGGTTTGGGGGAGGGGAAGGGGGAGCACCGGCTTCACACGGGACCCCGGGAACCACGGACCCGGGGGGGGGGGGGAATGGGGGGAAACTCCGACAGGGACCCGGGGGGAAAGAAAAAAAACCACCGGGGGGCAGGAGTGGGGAAGGGGGGAAAAGGGGAACCGGGGGGACCCGGACCCGGACCGGGGGGGGTTCCCCCGGGTTGGGGTTGGGGAAGGGGAAGGGGGAGCCTGGGGCACAGGGGACTCCCGAAACCCCCGGAGAAAAAAAAAAAAAAAAAAAAAAAAAAAAAAAAAAAAAAAAAAAAAAAAAAAAAAAAAAAAAAAAAAAAAAAAAAAAAAAAAAAAAAAAAAAAAAAAAAAAAAAAAAAAAAAAAAAAAAAAAAAAAAAAAAAAAAAAAAAAAAAAAAAAAAAAAAAAAAAAAAAAAAAAAAAAAAAAAAAAAAAAAAAAAAAAAAAGGGGGGGGGGGGGGGGGGGGGGGGGGGGGGGGGGGGGGGGGGGGGGGGGGGGGGGGGGGGGGGGGGGGGGGGGGGGGGGGGGGGGGGGGGGGGGGGGGGGGGGGGGGGGGGGGGGGGGGGGGGGGGGGGGGGGGGGGGGGGGGGGGGGGGGGGGGGGGGGGGGGGGGGGGGGGGGGGGGGGGGGGGGGGGGGGGGGGGGGGGGGGGGGGGGGGGGGGGGGGGGGGGGGGGGGGGGGGGGGGGGGGGGGGGGGGGGGTTCAGAACAATGAAATATGAAGGGAAACCCGTCCAGAACAATGAAATATGACAGGGAAACCGTAGAAATGAAAAGAAGGAAACCTTTCCCGAACAAGAAATAAAGAGAAGAAAACCGTCAAAAACCCAAAGAAATATGAAGGGAAACCCGTCCAGAACAATGAAATATGAGAAGGAAACCCGTCCAGAACAATGAAATATGAAAAGAAAACCCGTCCAGAACAATGAAATATGAGAAGGAAACCCGTCCAGAACAATGAAATATGAGAAGGAAAACCTCCAGGAAAACAATTGAAATAAGACAGGGAAACCTCCAGAACAAGAAATATGAAGAAACCGTCCCGAATGAAAAACGAAACCCGTCCAGAACAATGAAATATGAAGGGAAACCCGTCCAGAAATGAAAATGAAGAAACCGTTCAAACAATGAATAT
Organism: Cherax quadricarinatus; assembly: GCF_026875155.1. Classification (NCBI taxonomy): domain Eukaryota; kingdom Metazoa; phylum Arthropoda; class Malacostraca; order Decapoda; family Parastacidae; genus Cherax; species Cherax quadricarinatus. The sequence goes on from NW_026477379.1 coordinate 1,299, forward strand.
GAGGGGAAAACCGTCCAGAAAAAATGAAATATTGAAGGAAACCGTCAAACAAAGAAATATGACAGGGAAACCTCAGAACATGAATGACAGGAAACCCGTCCAGAAACAATGAATATAAGGGGAAACCCCAGGAACATGAAAATGAAGAAAGTAGAAAAGGAAAAGAGAAGAAACCCTCCAAAAGTAAAGAAAATGAGAAAAAGGGAAACCCGTCCAGAAAAAGAAATATGACGGGAAACCAGTCCAGAACAATATAATAAAGAGGGAAACCCGCCAGAACAATGAAATAAGACAGGGAAACCTCCCCCCGAACACGAAATATAAAAAGGGAAACCGTCAAAACAATGAAATATGACAGGGAAACCATCCAGAAACAAAGAAATATGAACGAAAAACCCCTAAAAAACAATGAATATGAGGACGAAACCCTTAAACAATGAAATATAAGAAACCCAGGCTCATGTACAGAATTTTTTAAAAAATTTTTTTTAAAACCCCAGAACTAAAAAGGGGAAAACCCCCCCCTTTTTTCTTAGGAGGAAAAGGGAAAAAAAACCCCCCCCCAAAAAAAAAAGGGGAACCCGGGGGGAAAAAAACCCGGAAAAAAAATTTGGAAAAAAAAGGAAAATTTAACCCGAAAACCCTAAAAAAGGGGAAAATCCGGGAAAAAGAAATTTTTTTTTTTAAAAAAAAAAAAACGGAAAACCCCCCAACCCCTTTAAAAAACCCCCTTTTAAAAAGGACCCCCTTTTCAAAATTAAGACCCCAAAAATGTTTTTTAAAAAAAAACCCGGGGGGAAAGGGGTTTTTTTTCCCCCTTTAGGTTTAGAGAAACCCCAAAAAATATTAAAAAATTTAAAATAAATTTTTTAAAAAAATTAAAAATTTTTTAAAAAACCCAAAAATTTTTAAAAATTAAAAAAATTTAAAAAAAATAACAGGGGAAAAAATTAAAAGGAAAAGGGAATCCCAAAAAAAAAAGGGAAAAATTTTATTAAATTTAAAAAGGGGAAAAAAAATTTAAACCCGGGGAAAAAAAACGGGCCCAAAAAAATTTTTTTTTTTTTAAAGGGGGGGCCCCGAAGAACAACCATCTGGGGGTTTTAAAAGGGGGAAGGGGAAAATTTCCCAAAGGAAATTTAACACCCGGGGGTTTAATTGGTTAATTGGGGAATACAAATTTTCCCCAACCCCAAAAAACCGGTTTTTGGGAAATTGGGGAGGGTTGTTCCTTCCCCCTTCCAACCCGGGGGAATTTTGTTAATTTGGGGCGCTTTAAAAAACCCCCAACCGAGGGGTTTTCAAAATTTGGGTGGGGAGGGGCCCCCACCTTTTTACCAAAAGGGGGGTTAAAATTTTTTTTTAAATTTAAAATTTAAATTTAAAACCGGGTTTAAAATTTTTAAATTTAAAAAACCCAGGAACTTGACCCCAACCCCAAACGGGGTTTTGGGGTTTTAAAGGGGGAAATTTCCCCTTGGTTTTTAAACGAACCTTTAATGGGGGAAAAGGGCCTTGCCCAAGGACCGGAAACCCCGGGTTAAATTTATTAAAGGGGGATCTTAAAAAAATTTAAAAAACCTTTTAAAGGGGTTGGGTTTAAGGGAAATGTTTTTAAAAAAAAAAAAGGGGGCCCGGCCAAAAACATAAACCCAAAATTTTTGGTTTAAATTTTAAGAATTTTTTGGGGACCTTTTCCCCCTTTGGCAAATTCCCTTTCAACCTGTTTTATGTTGGGCCCATCCTGGGGATTTGAAAAATTTTGGTTTCCCGAAATAAAGGGCCTGGGGCAACCCGGGCCGCTGGGAAAAAATTCCCTTTTAAATTTGAATTTTTTTAACAATTTAAAACCGGTTGGAAAATTTTCCCTTGGATTTGGTTGGGGGTTAAAATAAGAAAAAAAAAAAAAAAGGGGGGGGGGGGTGGGGGAAAATTCTCCGGCGTGGGCCCCGGAAGTGGGAAAGGGTTTAGGGCAGGGATTCTGGGAAGAAAAAATTACCCTGGCAGGGGGGGGGGGGGGGGTTTTTTTTTTTGAAGGGAAACCTCCAGAACAATGAAATAGAAGGGAAACCCTCCAAACAAAGAAAATGGGAAGAAAACCGTCCAGAACAAGGATATGAAGGGGAAACGCCCCGAACAGAAATATGAAAGGGGAAAACCGGGAAAACAATGAAAATTAGAAGGGGGAAACCCTCCCGAACAAGAAATAGAAAAAACCCGTCCAAACATGAAAAATGAAGGGAAAACCCTCCCGAAAAAAGGGAAAAAAAGAAAAGGGGGGAACCCGTCCAGAACAAGAAAAAGAAGGAAACCCGCCCAAAAAGAAAAAAACAGGGAAACCGTCCAAAAAAAAAAAATAAGGGGAAAACCCCCCAGAAAAGAAATTGAGGGAAACCCCCGAACAAGAAATTGAAGGGGAAAGGTCCAGAAAAAGAAATATGACGGGGAAACCTCCAAACAAAAATAAGAAAGGGAAAACCCCTCCAGAACAAAGAAATATACAGGGAAAACCCCGGGTTTTTTTTTTTTTTTTGGGGGGAAAATTGTTTTAAAAATTTGGCAATGGGGGGTCGGGGGGGGGGGGGGGGGGGGGGGGGGGGGGGGGGGGGGGGGGGGGGGGGGGGGGGGGGGGGGGGGGGGGGGGGGGGGGGGGGGGGGGGGGGGGGGGGGGGGGGGGGGGGGGGGGGGGGGGGGGGGGGGGGGGGGGGGGGGGGGGGGGGGGGGGGGGGGGGGGGGGGGGGGGGGGGGGGGGGGGGGGGGGGGGGGGGGGGGGGGGGGGGGGGGGGGGGGGGGGGGGGGGGGGGGGGGGGGGGGGGGGGGGGGGGGGGGGGGGGGGGGGGGGGGGGGGGGGGGGGGGGGGGGGGGGGGGGGGGGGGGGGGGGGGGGGGGGGGGGGGGGGGGGGGGGGGGGGGGGGGGGGGGGGGGGGGGGGGGGGGGGGGGGGGGGGGGGGGGGGGGGGGGGGGGGGGGGGGGGGGGGGGGGGGGGGGGGGGGGGGGGGGGGGGGGGGGGGGGGGGGGGGGGGGGGGGGGGGGGGGGGGGGGGGGGGGGGGGGGGGGGGGGGGGGGGGGGGGGGGGGGGGGGGGGGGGGGGGGGGGGGGGGGGGGGGGGGGGGGGGGGGGGGGGGGGGGGGGCAACGAAAATACGCGTCGAACCATGCGAAGACGGGAAACCCCAGAACAATAAATATACAGGAAACCGGTAAAAACATGAAATAGACAGGAAACCTCAAACAAGAATAGAGAAAACCCTCAAAAATGAAATATGAAGAAACCCGTCCAGAACAGAAATATGAAAGAACCGTCCAGAACAAGAAATAGAAGAACCGTAAAAACAAGAATTAAAGAACCGCCAACAGAAATATTGGGAACCGTAGAACAATAATAAAAGAAACCCTCCAAACATGAATGAAAGGAACCTAGAAAAAGAAATGAAGAAACCTCAAACAAAAATGAGAGGGAACCTCCAACAATGAAATAGCAAAACCGTCCAGAACAGAAAATAAGGAAACCCGAAAAAATTTGGAAAAAATGAAAAAGGGAACCCGTCCAAAAATGAAATGAAGGGAAACCTCCAGAACAATAAATATAAGGGAACCGTCAACAGAAAAGAAGGAAACCTTAGAACAAGAAATTAAAGGAAACCTCCAACTAAAATAAAGGGAAACCCCTCCAGAACAAGAAATATGAAAGAAACCTTAGACAAAAAATGGAAAGGGAACCGAAAAAACAATGAAAAGAACGAAACCCTAGAAAGAAATATAAAGGAAACCCAAACAAGAAATAGAAGGAAACCGTCCAACATGAAATAGAAGAAAACCGTCAAAACAAAAATATGAGGGAAACCCGTCAGAACAAGAAATATGAGAGGAAACCCGTCCAGAACAATGAAATATGAGGAAACTCCGAAAGCAATGAATTGAAGGAAACCCGTCCAGAACAATGAAATATGACAGGGAAACCGTCCAGAACAAAAATATGAGAAGGAAACCCGTCCAGAACAATGAAATATGAGAAGAAACCACTCAGAACAATGAAATATGAGAAGGGAAACCCGTCCAGAACAATGAATATGAAAGGAAACCCTCCAGAACATGAATATATGACAGGAAAACCCTCCAGAACAATGAAATATGAGAAGAAACCCGTCCAGAAAATGAAATATGAAGGAAACCAGTCAGAACAAGGAAATATGAGAAGGAAACCGTCAGAAACAAGAAAAATGCAGAAGGAAACCCTTGCCAGAACAAGGAAATATGAGATCGAAACCCGTCTAAAGAACAATCGAAATATAGAACGAAACTATCAAGAACAATGAAATATGAGAAGGAAACCTGTCCAGAACAATGAAATATGGCCGCGAAACCCGTCCAGAATAATGAAATATGAGATGGAAACCCGTCCAGAACATTGAAATATGAGAAGGAAACCCGTCCAGAACAATGAAACATGGGAGAGAAACCCGTCCAGAACAATGAGATATGAGAGGGAAACGCGTCCAGAACATCGAAATATGACAGGGAAACCGGTCCAAAACAATGAAATATGACAGGGAAACCCGTCCAGAACAATGAAATACGACAGGGAAACCCGTCCAAAACAATGATATATGACAGGGAAACCCGTCCAGAACAATGATATATGACAGGAAAACCGTCCAGAACAATGAAATATGAGAAGGAAACCCGTCCCAGAATAAAAATCCAACAGGAAATATGAGAACGAAACCCCAAAACAATTTAAATTGAGAAGGAAACCCGTCCAGAAAGAAGAATAGAAGATAAATGACAGGGAAACCCGTCCAGAACAACGAAATATGAAGAAGGAAAAAACGGCGTCAAGAACAATGAAATATGACAGGAAACCCCAAGAACAGAAAAATATGAGAAGGAAACCCGTCCAGAACAATGAAATATGACAGGAAACCCGTTAAGAACAAGGAAATATGAGACGGAAACCCGTCAGGCACAAGGAAATATGACAGGGAAACCCGTCGAGAAAAATGAAATATGACCGGGAAACCCAGCCAGAAAAAAGAAATATGTTAGTGAAACCCGTCCAGAACAATGAAATTTGACAGGGAAACCAGTCCAGAACAATGAAATATGAGAGTGAAACCCGTCCAGAACAATGAAATATGAGAAGGAAACCAGTCAGAACAATGAAATATGAGAAGAAACCCGTCCAGAACAATGAAGTATGAGAGGGAAACCCGTCCAGATGAATGAAATATGAGGGAAACCCAACCCGAACAATGAAATATGACAGGGAAACCTCTCCAGAGCAATGAAATATGAGAAGGAAACCCGTCCAGAAGAATGAAATGTGACAGGGAAACCCGTCCAGAACAATGAAATATGAGAAGGAAACTCGTCAAGAACAATGAAATATGACAGGGAAACCCGTCCAGAACAATGAAATATGAGAAGGAAACCGTCCAGAACAATGAAATATGACAGGAACCGTCCAGAACAATGAAATATGAGAAGGAAACCGTCAGAACAATGAAATATGACAGGGAAACCGTCCAGAACAATGAAATATGACAGGGAAACCCGTCCAGAACAATAAAATATGACAGGAAACCGTCAAAACAATGAAATATGACAGGGAAACCCGTCCATAACAATGAAATATGACAGGGAAACCAGTCCAGAACAATGGAATATGAGGGAAACCGTCCAGAACAATGAAATATGAAAGGAAACCCGTCCAGAACAATGAAATATGACAGAGAAACCCGTCCAGAACAATGAAATATGAGAAGGAAACCGTCCAACAATGAAAATGAGAATCTAACATTGAGAAGGAAACCCGTCCAGAACAATGAAATATGGAAGAAACCCGTCCGAAATGAAATATGAGAAGGAAACCGTCCAGAACAATGAAATATGCAGGAAACCGTCCAGAACAATGAAATATGAGAGGGAAACCCGTCCAGAACAATGAAATATGAGAAGGAAACCCGTCCAGAACAATGAAATATGACAGGGAAACCGTCCAGAACAATGAAATATGACAGGGAAACCCGTCCAGAACAATGAAATATGACAGTGAAACCGTCCAGAACAATGAAATATGACAGGAAACCGTCCAGAACAATGAAATATGAAGGAAACCCGTCCAGAACAATGAAATATGACAGGGAAACCCGTCCAGAACAATGAAATATGAGAACGAAACCCATCAAGAACAATGAAATATGAGAAGGAAACCCGTCCAGAACAATGAAATATGGCCGTGAAACCCGTCCTGAATAATGAAATATGAGAAGGAAACCCGTCCAGAATATTGAAATATGAGAAGGAAACCAGTCCAGAACAATGAAACATGAGAGGGAAACGCGTCCAGGACAACGAAATATGACAGGGAAACCGGCCAGAACAATAAATATGGACAGAAACCCGTCAAGACAATGAAATATGAGGGAGCAACCGTCCCCAGAACCATTATATATGACAGGGAAACCAGTCAGAACAATGATTTATGACAGGGAATCCCATCCAGAACAATGAAATATGACAGGAAAACACGTCCAGAACAATGAAATATGACAGGGAAACCCGTCCAGAACAATGAAAAATGATAGGGAAACACGTCCAGAACAATGAAATATACAGGGAAAACGTCCAAACAATGAAAAATGATAGGGGAAACTCATCCAGAACAAGGATATGAGAAGGGAACCCGTCCAGAACAATGAAATATGACAGGGAAAACCGTCCAGAACAATGAAAAATGATAGGGAAACCAGTCCAGAACAAGGAAATATGAGAAGGAAACCGCCAGAACAAGGAAATATGCGAAACGTAAACCCGTAAAGAAAAAAATTTTTTATTTTTTTTTATTATTTCCACACTGGGGGCCGATTCCCACCAAGGCAGGGCGGCCCGAAAAAGAAAAACTTTCACCATCAATCACTCCATCACTGTCTTGCCAGAAGGGTGCTTTACACTACAGTTTTTAAACTGCAACATTAACACCCCTCCTTCAGAGCGCAGGCACTGCACTTCTCATCTCCAGGACTCAAGTCCCGGCATGCCGGTTTCCTGAATCCCCTTCATAAATGTTACTTTGCCCACTCCACAGCACGCAGTGTTAAAAACCATTTGCTCCATTCACGTCCTATTCAAACACGCTTCACGCATGCCTACTGAAGTCCAAGCCCCTCGCACACAAAACCTCCTTACCCCTCCCTCCAACCTTTCCTAGGCCGACCCCTACCCCGCCTTTCCTTCCACTACAGACTGCCTACACTCTGATAGTTCCATTCCGTTTCGCTCCATTCTCTCTACATGCCGAACCACCCTCAACAACCCTTTCCTCAGCCCTCTGGACAACAGTTTTTGGAAATCCCGCACCTCCTCCCTAACTTCCAAACTACGAATTCTCTCATTATATTCACCACACATTGCCCTCAGACATGACAATCTCCACTGCCTCCAGACCTTCTCCTCCGCTGCAACATTCATCACCCAAGCTTCACTACCCAAATAATAGCGTTGGTAAAACTATACTCTCATCATTCCCCTCTTTGCCTCCAAGGACAAAGTTCCTTTGTCTCCACAGACTACCCAAAGTGCACCACTCACTCTTTTTTTCCCTCATCAATTTCTATGATTTCACCTCCTCTTTCATAGACCCTCGCTGACACGTCCACTCCCAAATATCTGAATACGTTCACCTCCATACTTACACCCTCCCTCCAATCTGATATTCAATCTTTCAATCACCTAATCTTTTTGTTATCCTCATAACCTTACTCCTTTTTTCTGTATTCACCTTTAATTTGTCTTCTTTGCACAACCCTACCAAATTCATCCACCAATTCTCTGCAACTTCCCTCTTCAGAATCTCCCAAGAGCACAGTGTCATCAGCAAGAGCAGCTGTGACAACTCGCCACTTTGTTGTGTGATTTCTTTATCTTTTAACCCACGCCTCTTGCCCAAGACCCTCGCATTTACTTCTCTTACAACCTCATCTAAAAATATATTAAACAACCACGTGACAATCACAACATTCCTTTGTCTAAGCCTACTTTATTACTGGAAAAAATTTCCCTCTTTCCTACATACTCACTGAGCCTCACTACCTCGTAAAAACACATCACTGCTAAAAAGGCCTTTCCCCGCCCCCCCTTTTGCGAAAAAATTTAACCCCACCCAAAAAAAAAAGGGGGGAAAAAATTTTTAAAACCCCCCCCCCCGCCCCCAAGACAAATTTTTCCCCCGCTCCCAAAAGGGAACCCTTTTTTCCCCCAAAAACTAGGGCACCCCTTTTTGCCCCCGGAAGACTCCCCGGGAAAACGTCACCTCCAATAATCCAAGAAAATCTTTTTTAAACGTTTTCCTCAAACCTTACCCCCTTTTTTTTTTAAATTTTTTTTTTGACACCCTCCTTTCCCCCCCTTTTTCCCCCCCAACCCCCTGAAGAAAGCCGGACAACCCCTTTTTTTGGGTTTTTTTAAAAAACCCCCCCGCCCCGAACCCCGGGGGGGGCCCCCACAACCCCTAAAATTTTAAAAAAAAAAAGGAATCACAAAATTCCCCAAACCCAAAAGGAAAAAATTTTCCCCCCACAACCATGGCCTTAACCCCAAAAAAAATCTTTAAAAAACCCCCCCCCAACAGAAATTGGGAAAATTGCCCAAACCCCCCTTCCCCTTTTTAAACAAAAAAAAACCCTTTAGACAAAAAAAAAATTT
>NW_026477382.1:0-25920 GCF_026875155.1 Cherax quadricarinatus
TGCCCCGGGAAAGCATCTACGGAAACCCTCACCACCTACCTGACCCTTAGTCGGTCTTTCCCATTTTCACCCACCAAAGTAATTTTTTTCAGTCCTATAAATCCCAAGCGAAATCAGGGACGGAGATTGTTTTGGCCATTTTTGGGGGAATTCCATATAAAAAAACTGATGATTTGTGATCTTTTTCCCCCCAAGCTACCCTTTAAACCTCAAGATTATTAATTAGTTTTTCCCCTACTGGCAAGAACCAAGTCAGAAGGTTTTTTCCCCTAGTTGGCCTGTCACAAACTGTTTTAAAAAACAACCCTGGATCGTACAAGAAAGTCCCCTGACTCAAAAATTTTCCCTGTCAAATTGCTCCACATCTTCTATAGTTAAATCTCCCATTGCAAAAACTTTTCGATGTAGATGCCTACGAATTTCGTCCCATAGAATTTGCGCATCCCTTTAAAGTTGGGGCCCTTAAATCACCCCCAAAAAATTAGTTTTTTCGGCCCCCGAGAAGCTGTAACCAAAACGTTCAGTGGCTGACCTTCTATTTTAAATATCTTGTTAACACAAAAATTTAAAATTGTCTCTACATACATCGTACTCCACCCCCTTTCCTGTTGCCCCGTCAGTGGGGAAATAATTTATAGCCTTGTAGTGACATTCAGGGGCATCTCTCTATTTTTTCAGATTACCCAAAGGTCTCTTTTTTATAGCTATATCTTTTTTCCTGCACTTGCAATTAATCTTAGCTATCTTCTATTTCTACACTCCTGCTTTTGATAGAAAATTAAGGGAGTGTCCTTGCTCCCCTCCTGCTTTTTTCCCCTTTGTTTTAGATGATTATTGTCTTTTTTTTATAACTTCATGCTGAAGTTTTTTAACATTTACTTTTTCCCAACCCAGTGTTGAACCTGCTTTTTTCCCCACCACACCCATCCCTATCTTCCACATTTTAAAAATCATGGGCATTTCCCCAAGGGCCCTTTTCTCAATCGATCTGCAAGTGCTCCCACCCCTCCCCCAGAGAGATGCCCCCACCCTTTTCATACATACATGTTTCCCATAAAAGTTGTTCCAGTTGCAAGAAGGGATTGAAAGTTCCTTGCAGTTCGTCTGCCAGCAATTTACAAAATTCCCTAGAAAACCCATTTTTTTCCACCCCCCCTTCTGGGGCAAGATGTAATTGATTGGGACCCCTCCCTTAGACTTAATAAAAATTATGTCCCCCTTACTTTCTAGCAGCTCTTTTTCCCCAAACCCCTTCCCCAAATTTTCATTTCCCCCAGCATGAGACAGATAATGGGTTTGTTCCCATTACCGACATATTATCCGCCTGTTGAAAAATGTCCCCCAACCAGCTCCAGGGAAGCCACACTATCTCTATCTTCTTATTCTATTCAAAAAGCACGTCAATATATTTTACCTGAGATCCCAATCAAAAGGGAATGCGCTTACCTCCATTGCGGGGGCGTAGTACCCTTACCTTCACTGGCCACTGAAGACTTTTCCCCTGAAGAACAGAAAAGCGATTTCCTACCTTCAGATCTTCACTTTAACTTTCCTTACTCTGATGCGCCCCCATTACGTGAACCACGCCCCTTGTAGCAGGTGCTGGGCTGCACCTCACGTGGTAGCCGTCGCTACCCCCCCAACTACAGTCCTCACAGCGAGAGACAGACTGTACCTCACTGTAGAAGCCTCATTCCCCCCAATCCGCCAACCCCACACTCCTCCGACCCATTGGGTGGACCTTCAGCTCCCAATTTCCCCCCTGGAGAAGCAAGACCTCCTCCTTTAACTCTCCAACCTCCAACTTTGTATTTTTATAGGTTCTAAACCCCTAGGAGTTACAGCGCCTGGAGAATGGAAGGCAAACAGGCTTGAGAAAAAATTTTTTTTTTTCCTAATTATTTTCTTAGTTTGAAATTGCGTCGCGTTCTTACTGTTTATTCTACAAAACTTTCTAATTGGGGGTTTTTTATTTTAAGTGTGTGTGTGTGGTGTGGGGGTGTGCGCGTGGTGTGTGGGGAGTGTGTATGTGTGTGTTATATGGCATGGTATTGTGTAATATGGGTTTTTGTGTATGTGTGGTGGTGTATATATTGCGGTGGTGTGTATGTGTTTGTGTGTGTGGTGTTTAAAAGTACTCCCTAGTTGAGGTTGCGGGGGGCGAGTCCGAGCTCCTGGCCCCGCCCCTTCAGATCGCTATAGGTCACTCCCTACCCTGGCTTTATCTACCCCGCTTAAAGTAGTATGGTCCGCCTCCACTCATCGCTTCCAAACTATTCCACTTACTGACTACTCTGTGGCTAAAGAAATACTTCCTAACACCCCTGTGATTCATCTGTGTCTTCAGCTTCCAACTGTGTCCCCTTGTTACTGTGCCCAAATCTCTGGAACATCCTGTCTTTGTCCACCTTGTCAATTCCTTCAGTATTTGTATGTCGTTATCATGTCCCCCTATCTTCCTGTCCTCCAGTGTCGTCAGGTTGATTTCCCTTAACCTCTCCTCGTAGGACATACCTCTTAGCTCTGGGACTAGTCTTGTTGCAAACCTTTGCACTTTCTCTAGTTTTTTTAACGTGCTTGGTAGTGGGGGTTCCAAACTGGTTGCCGCATACTGTGTGTGTGTATATGCGTGTGTGTGTGTGTATATGCGTGTGTGTGTATATGCGTGTGTGTGTGTGTGTGTGTGTGTGTGTGTGTGTGTGTACTCGCCTATTTGTACTCGCCTATTTGTGGTTGCAGGGGTCGATTCATAGCTCCTGGCCCGTCTCTTCGCTGATTGCTACTAGGTCCTCTCTCTCCCTGCCCCATGAGTTTCATCATACCTCGCCTTAAAACTATGTATGGTTCCCGCCTCCACTACGTCACTTTCTAGGCTATTCCAGGGGCCTGACTACTGTAGGGACTGACGAAATACTTCCTAACATCCTTTGATTCATCTGAGTCTTAAACTTTAAAATGTGACCTCTTGTGTCTGTGTCCCCTGTATGTGTTGTGTGTGTGTTTTGTGTGTTGTTTTGTGTGTGTGGTGTTTTGTGTGTGTGTGTGTGTGTGTGTGTGTGTGGTTTTTGTGTGTGTGTGTAGTTTATTTGTCCGATCTTACTTATCCAATATCTTTCCAAAGATTACGTTTCCAATGTTATTAGTCGAATGGCGGAGGCAAAATCTCATTGATTTTCCCAAACGAATTTGCTCCAACACAAATCCTCTCATAGAAATTAGCTTATGTGGGGCAACCATAAAACATTAATTTTCTCCTAAATAATAGGTACCAGTAAGCCCATAGGGAAAATACATCGCTGGGAAAATAGGTAAACAGAGGTGAAAACACTAGCAGAAGTACACTATTTTATGTTAATTTTCCGAGTTACAAGGTAGGAACAGAATCAAGCTACGTTTCCCCGTTACGCCTATTACAGGAGAGGTTACATACAAGAGGTAATGAAACGCGTCAGGCTGGCTGGGAGACTAGAATAAAGCGACCCAAGGAGAGTTAAGTATTCCACTACGTAACAGTAGCTACCGTAAAAAAAACCATACCACGGGCGGAGATAGAACCCGCGATCAGGGAGTCTCAAAACTCCAGACCGTCGCGTTAGCCATGGACCAGCTAGCCACAATAAGATTAAAACTAACTAGGTATATTTCTACACTATAGCTACCCTAGCTTCATAAAGTGAACTCCAGCAAGGCTGGAGTATCTATTACGTGGACATCACCTCTCTCATACATACTAAGGTATGGCAAGGTGTTCGGTAAATTTTTAAATTAAGGGAAATAAAATCGATGATGATATTTCTTTTAAAATACATTTATGTATATTACATTCAATTAATGTCGACAGAGGAATGGTTGTAAACATGAATAAAGCCATAGGTGGGTTTTTACGACATTTATATACATGACTGTATATTAGAGGCTATAATATACATTGCATAAAGGGATACATTTTCTTTGTATTACATAATACATGGGTTTAAAACTATGAAATTCGTTTGGTAATTATCTTCAAAAAACAAGCGAACACTTCAGCTATATCTCTCAGAAACTACCTCAGTTCTGCTTTGATTTCCCTTTCTCTTTCCTTCCCCAAAACAGAAAAAAAGTTTGTCTGTGCTTTCTGAGTAACGCTGTGTTGTCCTCCGGGAACAGTGGTCTTTTCAGCGTGCGACTCAAGCTGTGCTTTGGGACGTTCTATTTTGATACACAGATCAAGAACACCTGCAAAGCTGTCATTAAGAAGACGAAGGCGGAAGCAGTTATAACATTCTCGTTGGGCTGAGAAGAGAAAAAACTTTTTACTTAATTATTTATACTTCAGCAGTATGTGCTGGTAACCTGCTCCGTATGATAATTACCAGAACCAAAGTAATTTTTCCCTTACATGTTCCAAGCAGACTGGGGTAAAAAGAAGGTTTTGCAATACGTCATTTTGAGCTGCAAGACTTCAATAGGGCCATAAGGATACTGTCAAGGGTTTATCAGCTACGAGACAGGAACAAAGGGAAGACATGGTACCGAAATGTAAGACTAATTTGGGCTAAATATGGAGATAAATAGCGCAAAGCAGAAAAGTGGTTAAAAGATAATTGCAGAGAGGAATTTTGTTAAGACATTTCATTCAAAGATGCTTGTCCAAGGGCGAAATGTTCAAATTTTCTTTACGAAATTCTCTTTGAAAATTTTCATAAAGAAATTTGAGACAATAGTCTTTAAAACTATGAGAAATGTCGAACGGCTAAATTTAAAAATAAATCCTCCGTATGGTTCAAAAAAACGGGTTACGAAGACAAGGTCGCCAGAAGCACAAACATTGGAGTGAAGACAACAACGAAACATTATTATACGATATATTAAAACAAATGAAGACCGGGGCACCAGGAGCACAGCTGTGCTATAAAGGTAATGCATAATAACCCGCACATAAAGAGAACGTAATGACAATGTTTCGGTCCGACTTGGGCCATTTACAAGTCACATTAACACACGAGTGTGAGGGAGCCAGTATATTTTAGGCGATGTGATGAATGGTTTTGAAAACCGACAAGTTGAAGAATTGAGACACTTATGCAACACATGGGAATCTTTATTGAAGAAACGTTTCGCCACACAGTGGCTTCATCAGTCCAATACAAAGTAGAAATGGGTAAGGAGAGTAGAAGTATGAGGTAATCAGTCCCTCAACCTGGTTGAGGGATGGGACAGAGGAAGAAGGTAGGAAGTGTAGTAGTAGTGGTAGAGGTAATGCTGGTAGTGAGTGAACAACCATCACAACTACACCCACTGAGGGGTTGAGACTGGATGCTGCCAGCATCACAAAAAGCGAATAAAATTTGATGCTAAGTAACTAAACAGATCAACAGCAATGAACCCGGCAGGATGCCCTTTGGTTCCCATGTGGGCCAATAGCGAAAAAACTAAAATTCAGTCAAGCCTGGGCACATTCCGAGGTGCTAGAAAACATCAATGTCTTTCCAGAAGTATTTAAGAAAGAGGAAAGACGGGCAGGACTGACCAACAGGTTGGTATCATTAATATTCATATATCCAAGTCAATGGAGAAAAGAATAATTATATCGTAAAGCACATGTAAAAACATGGGCTTTTAAACAATCAGCCAAGGCTAGTTTACGAAGGTAAAACCTGTCTCGCAAATCAACGGGAATTTATGACACGACGACAGACGTTTAAACAAGAAAAACGGCTGGCCGAGTGCATATATTATTTTGGATTGCACATATGATTTCCCACAGCACGAGTCGTAAAAACGGGAACGCAGGAGGAAAAACGGGAAATTTTCTATTTGGGGTAAAGGAATAACTGAGAGGAAAGGATAAAGGGGGCCCGGAATGCCTACCTGAATAAAAATGGTTCCACAAATGTCCAGAAAAAAGGAGAAATTCTAAAAATTTTCTACAGGATATCCCTGACTACATAAAAAAGTATAGACAAAGGGTCACAGTGACATTGAAAGTACTTAAAGTCTGGGGTGGTCAGAAAATTTGAACTAGAAATTTTAAAAAAGTATTTTGATGGTGTCAAGAGGCCATAACTGTGGGGACCTTTCTTGATAATCAGAAAAGGTCCCAGGAGAGTTTTGGGCCCATACAAAGGAAAGATGGTCACTGCAACGGGCCCCTACGGGGCCTAGCAGGCACTTTTCCAATTCTCCCCCCGGGCTTGCCAATGCCTGATAGTAAAGCAGACCCGGACTTAAGGGGAGGGCACGGCATCCGACCTGTGCACAAGGTAGGTCCAATCACACCCCCCCACGCCCACTCGTGTATTTATCCAAACTTTTTTTAAAATACACAACGCCTTACCTTTAAGGGGGTTTACTCGGGAGTTTGTTCCACTCATACACAACTCTTACCAAAACAATGTTTCCTTATCCTTCTGAACTGATTTTTCCAATTTAAAGCCATTGTGCGACCCGTCTATGTGAGATATTACAACCACAAATAGAACAAATAGGCCAGGAGTGTCTAGTCGTTAAAAAAGGGTACCACAAACCACCACAATCACAACCACCAGCTGTAAATTTTCATGATATATTACTAAATATATACGATCATTTTATATGGCTACTACCACCACCACCAGATGGGTCAGTTACCACCACTGCCACCCCACTACCACCACTTCAGCCTGCCGTCACTAAACCCCAACCGTGGCTCCCCCAACACCATTTAATATTCTCCCCTCCCACACACCCTTATTTTAATGTTCTATCAAAAATTTCAAGCCTCCCCACAACCCCCATACCATTCCCCAACACGATTAGACAACCCCTCTGCCTCAAATGAATATTATTATTTTAAAAATTCTATTTATATTATTTTATATATATATATTTAATTATATATATATTTTTATTTATATATATATATATATATAAATATATTATATAAATAAAATTTTTTTACTTAATATTTTATATATTTATAAATTAAAATATATAAATATATATTATATATTTATTAATAAAATAAATAATGACAAAATGGGAAGATACTTGAATATTTAGAAAACGAATTTTAAAAATTGAGAATATTATATACATGGGGAAAGGGCGCAAATTCGTAGGATTTTTGACCCAAAGGGGGAATTTTTATTTTTTAAATAAAAGATTGACTAACACTGACTTCAAGGCTGGGACTGATTACCTCAAAACTATTCCTCCCAAGGGGGACTAAGAACCACTCTGTGGCGAAACGTTTCGAGAATAAAGATACCCCAAAAGTTGAAAAAAAATGTCTCATTTATCAACATTTTAAATTTTATTTTAAAATAAATTTTTTTTCAAGCTTATTGATTGAAATTTCTTCAGTTTTTTTCCGTCTAGATTTGAATTCCCAGAAAAATTTACTCACGTAACCAACCCCTACTGGGTTTTAAAAAACCACCCAACTTGCGACGAAAAACCCAAAACCCACTACTGAGGTGTTAAACCATCCCCTGCTGCGTAAACCAACCCACGTGAGGGGGGTTTTAAACCATCCCCACTCCTGCCCGAAATAACCCAACCCCCAACTACTGGGGGGTTTTAAACCATCCCATGCTAAACGTTTTAAACCAACCAAAAACTGAGGTTTGTTTAAAACCATCCCACTGTTTGCCCGTTTAAAAACCAACCCACTACTAGGTGTTAAACCTTTCCCAATGCTGACGTAAAAACCAACCCACTACTGAGGGGGGGTTAAACCATCCCACTGCTGACTTAAAAACCAACCCCTATTTGAGGTGTTAAACCATCCCATGCTGACGTTTTAAACCCAAACCCCAAACTATGGGGTTTGAAAAAACCAAACCCCAATGCTAAACGTAAAACCAACCCACTCCCTAGAGGGGGTTAAACATCCCACTGCTAAACTTTAAAACCCAAACCCAAATACGAGGTTTTTAAAACCATCCCCCCGCTGACGTAAAACCAACCCACTACTGAGGTTTTTAAAACCTCCCACTGCTGACGTTTTAACCCAACCCACTACTGGGGGTGTTTAAACCACCCCCACTCCCTGACGTTAAACCCACTACTGAGGTTTTAAAACCCCTCCTGCTGACGTAAAACCCAAACCCCCACAAATGAAGTGTTAAACCCCCCACTGCTGCGTAAACCCAAACCCTTACTGGGGTTTTTTAAAACCCCATCCTATGTTTGACTTTAAAAACCAAACCCCAAAATTTTGGGTGTTAAACCACCCCAAACTGCTACGTAAAACCCCAACCCCCAATACGGGGTGAAAAAAACCACCCCAAACTGCTGACTTTAAAAACCAAAACCCCAAAATGAGGTTTTTAAAAACCACCCCACGGGCTGCAAATTAACCAACCCACTACTGAGGTATTAAACCATCCCAAATGCGGACGTATGACCCCCCCCAAATATTTAGGGTTTTTTAAACCCAAATTCCCACTGTTTGACGTAAAACCAATTCCCCAAAAACCTTTACCAGGGCGGGGTTTTAAAACCCGCGATCGAAGTCACAAAACTCCAACCGTCGCGTTAGCCACGGGGACCAGCTACCCCACGCCCGTGGTTTTGGGTTCGTTTGCAATCGTGTCATTACGATTTCCGGTAAAACCAACCCCCACTAGGGGACGTTTTAAAAACCTTTCCCACTGCTGACGTAAAACCAACCCAGTACGGGTTGGGGTTTGGGTTTTAAACCCAACCCCACTGCTGCCCTAAAAACCAACCAAACTTGGGGGTGTTAAACCCAAACCCCATTTACTGATTTTTAAAACCATCCCACTGATGATCTTTCCCAAATTCCCCTTTTTTAAACCCTTTTTTTAAAACATTTAAAAAAAGAACACCCCCATTCTCATTCCCTCATTTCAAAACCTTTCATTCGCATTCCCTCATTCCCCACATTCCTGTCTTTAGAATAAAAGAACAAAAGGGGGGAAAAGGGCACTGCTACGGGTCAACGGGGCTAAATGAAAGGGCCCAAGTCCAAGACCCACCCCCACCCCCCCGCGCACTTAAAATTGTCAACCTATTTTCAAAGCTACACTGATTTCCCCTTCAAGGGGACGTTTTACTTGGGAATTCGTTCCACCCCCCCACATTCCTATTAACAAACCAGTCCCTTTTCTATTTTCTCAAAAAATCTAAATTTTTTTAAAAATTTTGAATTGTTATTGCAAATTTCCCTGTTTTTGGTTAGACTTTTTAAAACACACCACACACACACCACAACAAAACCAACACACATTTTTATAATATAAAAAAGAAAACCAAATTGCCGGTTCCCTTTCCCATAGCTCTTTTAAAAAAGAATTTTTTTAACAAAGAAAATGCTTTCAAATGACGATGCAGGTAGAAATTTCTTAGCTTGTAAATAAAGTTGGGAATTTCCTTTTAAACCCGTAAATAGTTGTCAAAAAAAGTGGGGCCCTTAAACCCTTTAAAATTTCCCCTTGTAAAATAAAGCTGGGGACCCTTTAAACCTTAAAAAGTTGTCAATAAAAGCTAAGGACCCTTAACCTTTAAATACCCTTTGCAATAAAGGGGGTTTTTTTAACCTAAACCTTTTTCAAACCCCGTGTAAAAAAAAACAAAAATAGGAGTTTCCTTATCTGTATTTTTTTAAACAAAAAAAAAATTTCCTTTAAAAAATGAGCTAATGAAAACAGTTTTAGTTTTGTAAAAAAAGTTAAAAGCCCTCTATCCAACCAAACCGCCCTCCCCTCCTTTTATATATATATCTTTCTATATCTCTCTCTATCTTTTCTCTCTTTATTATAAAAATATATAAAATTTAAAAAATTTATTTAATATAATATATATATATATATATTTATATATAAAAATTATATATATATCTATATTTAATATATATGAAATTCAAATAAAAAGATATATTTTTTAATTACATAATATGGTACAGAAGTTTTAAGAGATACTTTTATTGATATAAAGGGGGCATATACGGTACGGGTTGTTCTGTGTACACCGATTAAAAAGGGCAAAAAATCTCTTCCAGCTCCTCAAGTTTGGGGCGTGGGGCCCAAAATACAGGGGCATTACCCCTTTGAACAGCCGCCCCGGGACCCGCGGGAAACCCCGAAAACTAGTGCCCTGGGACCCTAGTTCCCCTAAATTAGTTTTTTTTCCCCGGCCCCCTTTAAAAGGAATTTAGATGCACTTTTTTCCCCCAATGGGGCCAAGGGCCCCTCTGACCCTAAGGGAACAAACAAAAAGAGGGCAAGTTTTTCCTTATTTTTTGGCTTCGGGGACTCCCTTAAAGGGGGCCAGCTGCCCCCCCCTTTCCTCCGGGGTGATTGGGATGGGTTTCACCCAAAGGGTAATGCACATGTATAGTCCCCACACCCCGCTTCCCATCTTTTCCGGGCTTGAAGGGTGATACCTTTGGGACGTTCTGGCTGCCACAGATCTGCATATTTTGGGGTGGCTCCCTTATGCTGGGCTTTCCAGTTTTTTGTGAGGCCCCCTTTGAAATGAAAATTAACCCCCTTTATGTTTTGAATTTTTCCCTCGGTTTTAGGGCCCACACAAAAACCATGGTACCCGAATCGGTCTGTGCTTCACTCCCACAGATACCCCTTTTGTTCGGCGAAAAGGGGGGGCGGAAAGGCCGAAAAGGGCAAAAAACCGATGCGGATGGTCTGGGGGTTTCCGAGACGTTTTTCCAAGGCGGTTTTTGGGGAACAGCCAACAGAAAGCCCCCCGCTTGGGGGGCCTCACTGCCAGGAGGCGGGCTCAAATCCCCCCTGCAAAATCTAAAAGCATTGTTGGGGGAAAATTTTTTCCACTATTGGCCCCATCCCAGTGCGATTGTTTTAGTTGGGGGGGGGGGAGCGGGTTGGTTCCAGGCCCGTTGGGATTATCCCAGTCATTGCTCCGTCAAAAAATTTTTTGGTCCTGGACTCCTATTGCCCCCAAAGATGTTCAGGGAATCGTGTACAAGCTCTCTGGATGCAATACCGGGGAAACAAAAAAAGGGGGTTAACGAAATCTGTGATGACTTGCGGACACCAAGGGGCCTCCTAGCTGAAATGGAAGTGTAGCTTGGTTCCCCTGGCCCCTCTTTTTAGAGTAAGGTTAAAAATCTTTTGTAAAAAAACTGGGTCAAATACTGTCCCTAAATTTGTGCAGTTTTTAGGGTTATCAAGAAGGTGCACATTTTTTGGAAATTTTGGGCAACCTGGGGAGACTCAAGCACCTTTTTTTAGAAGGTTTCAAGGCATGTGGGTGTCCCCCAAATTGGGCCCATTCCCTTGTTCCATTCTCCTTAACTCTTCCCAAATTTCCCCTTTCCCGAGAATTGTGTCAATGGCATTGCTTCCCCCAAAGGGGCTCCTACCCCAAAACCCCTATTTGTGGGGGCAATGACTGGGTGCTCCTGGTAGTTTTTTTCTCACTTTCATTTATCAAATTTTTTACTGACTGAGATGATTTCACATTGGTTTTGGGTTCGGGTGAGACCCCCTTTCCTGTCCCCGTGTCATTACCTTGTAAGGTCTTTTTAGGAGGGGATCTTTTGTACCGCTTTGGTCCCTCTTTAGGGAAACCCAAAGGTTTTTGTCCTGGTCAGTCTGACTGTGATTTCCCTAACTGCTATCAGAAGAGAAAAAGGTTTTCAAAAGGGGGGATTCCTTGTTGGACCCCTCCGATTTATGTTAAAATTTTATGCTCTCCAAAGAGAAGCATTGATTTTTCCCTTTCTAAACCCGGCTGAAACCAAAAAAGGGGAAAAGACCAGGGAAAAGTTCTTGTACTGCTTTCAAAACCAACCCTCTCTTTTCAGGAAATTTAAAGCATTCTTGAAATCTAATTTTACCCCATTGTTCCCCAGGCAGGTTTTTTGTTTTTACCCCCTTTTTGCTTGGGAAAAATGCTTCACTTCCTTTGGGGAGACCCCAAAAAACCAAGTGGGGGGGTTGAAGCTTTATGGCTGCCTTTTGCACGGGAAAACTTCGGACAGAGCCCTTTTGGGTTCGAGGCGGCGTTAAGGTGTTTCCTATGCAAATTTGGGCCCAATTCCCCATCCCCTTTTTTTTAGTGCCAAAGGTTGCACCAAAAAAGAAAAAATCAAAATTTCCCTCAGGGATCGACCAAACCCAAGGAATTGTTGAGAAAACCTGTGATCTCTGAAGCAGTGTTTCGGGAATTTTTCCCCCAAAAATGGATTAACCATTTTTCCCTTTTAAAAGCTGTGGCCTTTTCCAGTGTAACCCCCCCAGAGCCCCGATGGGGGAAAGACATTATTGCTTTGGGAAATGTCTGAGTCTTCCACTTCAATGGTTCCAAAAGTTGGGGCAAGGGGGTTTGGGAAATGGTTTGGGACCCCTGGTTTCCCCGGGAGGGGCTTTCCTCTAAGTGCTTAGCCGTGTCCCGGATCCCGGGGGCAACGTAACTTCACTGGAAAAAATTCTTTTTTTGCCCCCACTGTGTTGCCCTCTTTAATTTTCCCTTTCTCACCTGGAATCGACTTTTTTATGTCAGTTTTGAGTGGGGTGGGGGGTTTCTGCCCCTCCCTTTTTTTGTTGACGGGGAAGGCGAATGAGGGTTTTCAAATCTAGGGGGAAAACTTTAAGGATTTAATTATCATTGAGGCTAGCCTTTTCCCCCTTTTTTCCGGCACAGCTAAGCAAGACTTGCCAAAAGTTTGCAAGTTTGACCAAAGCCTTGATGGTTGGTGGGGGCTTTTAAAATAGTGGGGAAACCCTCGTTTAAAATTTTTTTAGGAGGTTTTGAAAATTTCCCCCTGGTGTTGGAAAGGGCTGCTTTTTGGGAAAAATTTTGAGTGTCCTGGGAAAATAGATTAAATCTCTCTAATATCTCCCCTTTCATATCTCTTACATAACCCAAAATATCTCTCTCTCCCCCTCCTCTCTCTCTTAGCCTCCCTCCCACCTCCCTCTACCTCCATCCCACCCCCTCTACCTCCATCTAAAACCCCCATCTACCTCCATCTATCTCCATCTATCCTTAAAACTCTATCTCTATTTTTGAACCCACAAAACACTCCACCACGGAAAAGCACACACCACCACAAGGGGAAACGAGAGTGCTGAGGGAACAATCGACCAGAATTAGGATGCGGCGGGTGGTGGGTGATTGGGTTTTTTTTGTGCACAAACACAAAAATTTAGGGAAGAGAGGTGAGGGGGTGCTGGGTGGGGGTGGTGGTGGTGATGGGTGGGAGGGTTGGGGGTGGGTGGGTGGGGGGGACGGGGAAAGGGGGAAAAAAAAAGGGGGACAAAAAAAAAAGGATGGAGCGGGAATTTTGAGGTGCGGTGAGGGAAAAACCCTTTAGTTTGTAAGGGGGGGGAGAGAGAAATGATAAAAATGATAAAATCAAAAACACACAAACACACACACACCCAAAAAAAAAAAAAAAAAAAAAAAAAAACAGAGGAAGAAAGGCCACTTAACGGGGTCTCATTGATCCTTCTCTGTTGCAGCTGTTTCCAACACGCGCAGACACCTGCAACATGAAACCCCCGCAAATGACTCCTGCAACAAGACAAGACACCTGAACAAGACCAAGACACCTTTCAGCATGAAGACACCTGCAGCATGAAGACAAACCCGCATCATACCTTGGCTGGATAGAGTTCGCCTCTTCCTAAGAGTAACATGCAGCTCACTTTACCACTCAATTATTTAAGTAAAAGAAATACAGAGTTTTGAAGAGTAGGCATGATCACTCCTAAAGGCCAGGGAATCAGTAAAAACCTGTCGGTAGGAGTTAAAAGGCAACCCGGAGCTACAACTCAAACCCCTGAAGGGGAAATTTCTCATAGATACAGAGATGCTCCAAAATCTCTCGCATTACTGAGATTTTTCTGCCAGTTAAGAGAGATCCCTGGATGTTGAAGGGCTCTTGATCTAAGTAGTTAAGAGGTACTATTAGTCTTCTAAAGATCACACAAAATTACCTTCCATTTTCCAGGGGCTGTCAGACCTTCATATTTTTTCCAGTTCTACGTAAGAAACTAGTATTAATACTATTAATAAAAAAAACAATAATAATATTGCTCTATGAGAGCCACTTCAAAAAATTTCCCTTTAAATATATATAAATATATTATATATATATAATATAATATATATATTATATATATATATATAAGAAATGAAAGAAATTTACCAAGCGCTTTGGCCTTTCAATATTTTTCAGTGGTTGTTTCGCATATATATGTATGTATAATCAGATTTCAGATATTGACTTCCCGAGTGAGAAATTTTTTTTAATTCGTGTTGACTGATCCTTCTTGCTGAAGACCTTCTGGACTCCTGGTATTCGCATTTACTCGAGTAACTCATTGTCACTTCAGTCTGTTTTTTCCGTTTAATGATCATTGTTCTTTGGTGAGCCATCCTGACAGTTCTTCCACTCTAGGAATGACCTCTCTATCCACACTTATTCTCCTCGACTTTTCCATGTTGCAATGAGAATCGTAAGGCAAATTTGCAATTAATGAATCCAGGCTGGTCTTCTTTCGTGCTGTCTGGGAAGGCTAACCAGATAAGATCAAAGAATTATATTGTTACGTAATATCACATAGAAGAATCAATTATTATTTGGCATATTTAGTTAACACACACGTACGATGAGCGAATATTCGGTTTTAAACCTTTTGACATTTCCAAAAAATTTAATTGAGAAAATTTTGGGGAACTGTGGCATCCAAACTAACTTTTTTATATATGGTTTACCCGAAGTTAATTTGGCGTGTAGTGAACCGCACTGACCTTCCTTTCCCATCCCCCTTTCACTCACTCTTGTATTCTCATTTTTTCACTATTTTAATATATATTCATTCTCATTCAATCCCGCCTTTTTCTCATTACCTCCCCCCCTTCAATGACGAATGCGCCAGTTCGGACGCTTGAAAGGACGTATGGAAGAATTTTTTCTGCTCATAGCTGTAGAAAGGTGGAATGAACTGCAGGATGCAGAAAATCACATACACAGTTTCAGGTGTTTGTATGGGCAGGGTCTGAAAAGGCTTGAATTTTATTTAGAGAATAGCAAGTGTGGAGGTGAGGCCAGGAGCTTTGGCTCGTTTCAGTGCCAATAAAAGTGAGCTGTGAAGAGAGGCTAAAGGAACCGAAACCCAACGATACTAGAGGACAGAACAAGAGGAGACATAATATCATACAAAATGCTCATGGAAATGTTGGACAAGAATGAGAGGCCACACACTGGGTCACAGTTGATAGTCAGATACAGAAAGGGCATAGGATGTCAGGAAGTATTCCTCAGCCTCATCGTGGTCGGAAAGTGGAAAGACCTGGCCAATGAAGTGGAGGCAGGCTCTATACAGTTTTAAGAAAAGTATGGCAGGGCTTGAAGACAAAGAATCTGAAAATCGGCGAAAGGTGGGGCCAGGAGCTGAACTCACTCGCATGCATTTACCGCTTGCACACATGCGCAAGCTCACACACTCGTATACACACACACACACACACACACACACACACACACACACACCTGTAGACGCAAACGCGCGAGTACATACTACATATACATACATACACACGCAAACGCGCGAGTACATACATACATATACATACATACACCACACACACACACACACACACACACACACACACACACACACACACACACAATCACACACATACAACAAGCCTAGTGTCTATTCGACATGTGCCTAGGACAAATTGGTAACTAACACAGGCAGGACTTCAAAGAGAGCTGGACAAGCTGGATACTGGTCCAGCAACTGGCTTCTCGAATTTAACCCCGCCAAATGCAAAGTCATGAGATCGTGGAGGGAAAAAGACCGCAGACGGAGTATAGGTTAGGTGGACAAAGACTGCAAACCTCACTCAGAAGAAAGATCTTGGGGCGAGTATAACACCGAGCATGTCTCCGGAAGCACACATCAACCAGATAACTGCTGCAGCATATGGGCGCCTGGCAAACCTGAGAATAGCGTTCCGATACCTTAGTAAGGAATCGTTCAAGACACTGTACACCGTGTACGTCAGGCTCATACTGGAGTATGCAGCACCAGTTTGGAACCCACACCGGGTCAAGCACGTCAAGAAATTAGAGAAAGTGCAAAGGTTTGCAACAAGGCTAATTCCAGAGCTAAGGGGAATGTCCGATGAAGAAAGGTTAAGGGAAATCGGCCTGACGACACTGGAGGACAGGAGGGTTAGGGAAGACATGATAACGGCATACAAAATACTGCGAGGAATTGACAAGGTGGACAGAGACAGGTTATTACAGAGGGCCACAATTGGAAGTTGAAAAACTCGGATGAGTCAGGGAGAAGTTAGGGAGTATTTCTTTAGTCATAGAGTTTTCGGGAAGTGGAATAGTCTGGCAAGTGATGTAGTGGAGGCAGGAACCATATCCAGTTTTAAGACGAGGTTTGATAAAGCTCACGGAGCAGGGAGAGAGAGGACCTAGTAGCGGTCAGTGAAGAGGCGGAGCCAGGAACTATGTATCGACCCCTTTAACCACAAATAGGCGAGTACAAATAGGCGAGTACACACACACACACTATCACACACACACACAGTTTGATCAATTGTGAATGTGTGACCGAGAAAAGCGACAAAGAGGACTGTGTCTTTGAAGTCTTCATTGTCTCCAGAGAGAGAGAGAGAGAGAGAGAGAGAGGAGAGAGAGGAGAGGATGGGGAGAGAGAGAGAGAGAATGCTTGGAAACCTCCCATTTTGATCTCTGGTTGTGTTGAAAGTGTTGCGTTGCGTCAAAGTCGTCGGTACAACACAACAACGACGAAGCAAACTGTTTTTTGTAATTGTTTGTGCCTTGAAGGAGGAAATGATTGTTTTAGTGTTTCTTTTCTGTTTCTGTTTTGCAGGATTTTCTTTATAATTTTTTTCCAGTTCTGTCGGTCCCCCCCCCCTCTCTCCCTCTCTAAAGGAGTACAGGGAAAAATTCGATAATACATACACTATAGAATTTTTTTACATACGTGTGTGTGTGTGTGTGTGTGTGTGTG
Organism: Cherax quadricarinatus; assembly: GCF_026875155.1. Taxonomy (NCBI): domain Eukaryota; kingdom Metazoa; phylum Arthropoda; class Malacostraca; order Decapoda; family Parastacidae; genus Cherax; species Cherax quadricarinatus. The sequence continues at coordinate 16,977 of NW_026477382.1, forward strand.
TGTGTGTACGCACCTAATTGTGGTTGCAGGGTCGAGATTCAGCTCCTGGCCCCGCCTCTTCACTGAGTGCTACTAGGTCATCTCTCCCTGCTCCATGAGCTTTATCATACTCGTCTTAAAACTATGTATTGCTCCTGCCTCCACTACCTCACTTGCTAGACTATTCCACTTCCTGACTACTTTATGACTGAAGAAACACTTCCTAACATCCCTTTGACTCATCTGGGTCTTCAAATTTCCCAGTTATGGCCCCTTGTTTTTGTGTCCCGTCACTTGAACATCCTTGTGTGTGTGTGTGTGTGTGTGTGTGTGTGTGTGTGTGTGTGTGTGTGTGTGTGTGTGTGTGTGTGTGTGGTGGGGTGTGTTTGTGTGTGAGTGAAAGATTTCCTGCAAAACTGTGTGTGTACGTACGAGTGTGGTATATATGGGGTTGTGCGTGTCTGTGGTAATATTTTTACCTGGGGGGGATGGGGGGGGAGGACTGGTGTTTGCGTGTGATCGTGCGATTGTCCACGGGTTAAAACTACAAATGCCTGAGATTACAAATGCGTGTTTAAGAGGACAAAAGTTCATTACTTCCCTGCTCTAACATAACCACAGGAATCCTTGATCATTGCTCGTTATATGAAGGGTCACCTAATTTCACTGACAACACTGTTGACTCTGAAATACTGTTTCCAAGTTGTTTTGATTATTGAAAGGGATCACCCGTTTACTCTGATATTATTACGTTTGGGCTGCAATAAGATCACACATCACACTGTATATTGGGATCTGGCTAAGTGGAGAAGGTATTACGTAGGTGTAGGTTCGAATCCTGCTGTATACTGAGAGAGAATGTTTGTAAACAATTTCGTCCGTTTGTCAGTTGTTAGGCACATACATACATACTTGTATATGACAAGGGTTTTTTTCACAAACAAACCACAGCTAAGAGAGGAAACTTTGGACGACGCTTCGGTCCGTTCTCAGCCACTGTCATGTCACCACTAAGCGAGAAACAGAAAAAAAAGAAACAGGTCGGAAAGAGGGCGGCAGCACCAGCATCAGTAGAGGTAGTTGGAATAATGAAGATAATGGTGTTGGTAGCAGTAATGTAGTAGTGTTGTAAAGGTAGTGACGGTAACACTCAGCGACTACAGTGAGAGGTTCAGGAATGATGTACGTGTATGGTATACAATACCGACAAGATGAATTCGACACTTGTGCACATCTGGGTATATTTGTAGACGTTTCGCTATCCAGTGGCTTTACCAATACAAATTAAAGGACATAATGGGAAGACTGTATAAGTATATACAAAAGACGAGGTAGTCTTTCCAATTCTAAGGGACTGATTATCTCGTCTTTTGTTTGCAGTTCTACAGTCTTCATTATGTTCTTGAATTTGTACTGATAAAGCCACTGGATGGCGAAAGGTCTAAAATAAAGATACCCAAATGTTGCACGTGTGTAATTGAGGGATGATGTAAACAGGCTGATGACAAACAAGTAGGTGATACAAAATTCTGAGAAATACGAATTTGCATAATGCGTGCGTGAGTATTAGATTGGAGCGAATGGAGGCAGTTGTTTTTTATGACTTGACGTGCTGTTGGAGTGTGAGCAATGACATTTTTGTAGGATTCATGGGAAACCGGTTTGCCGGAACAGGAGTCCTGGAGGAGGGAAGTACAGTGCCTACATTCTGTAGGAGGGGTTGAGATATGTTGTTTTTAAACGGTAGTACTGGCACACCTCTGGCAAGACTGTGATGGAATGAGCGATGAAAGTTTCTTTCTGGTCACCCTGCCTAAGTGGGATATGGCATGCGTGTTAAAAAAATGCAGGGAGCCTTAAGATCTTGAAGGCGCGAGGGAGAGCTGGATGCGAGTGTGGGGAAGGTGCGTGAGGCTGTGAGTGAAAATGAAAGGGAGTGAAGCACTGGGACAGATGTAATCAAAACAGAAATGTTTAAAAACAGTGAGATATAGTTTTGCAGTAGTTGGTGCACTTGTGCAATATATGCATGAAGGGGAAATATATGCATGTTTGGGATATGTGAGTAAAAGAGAGTGTAAGCATTATTGAAGAATAAGCCTACTGAGTACATCATGCAATAGTAGTAGTAATGGAGAGGAACAAATTGTTTTTTTAGGAAGGGTAAATGATCTGTAGATCAGGTGTTGACAGTGAAGCATTCAAGTGTACAATACTTCGATGAAGCTGAGGAACTTTCTGTTGCATTAACGATTTAGATAGGCATTTGATATGGTGGATAAGGGAGCATGTGGCAGATGCTGTGCGAGAGTGTACTTGATGGTAGTTTTACTAAAGGCAGTGAAGAAGTTTTTATGCGATAGTGAGGCTTAGGTTTATGGTATGTAGAAGAGATTAGGAATTATTTTCTAGTGAAAGTAAGCCTCTGATATGTGTGATGTCACTATGGTCGCCTAACATTTATAGTTGGGGGGTTGTGAAAGAAGTGAACGCTAGGATGTCAGGAGAAGGTGAGGGATTAAAGGAAATGAATTTAATACAATAGGAAGTTGTCACAGTTGCTTTATTTTTGCGATGACACTGCTTTTGGAAGAGTCCTTAGTGAGATTGCAAAGATTGGTGGAAGGATTTGGTAGGGCATGTAAAAGATGGAAATTAAAAGTGACCATAGATAAAAAAAATATAGTGATTAAAGGGGAAAAAGAATGTAGGAAATGAAAGACTGGACATCACATTGGAGGAGGGAGTATGGAAGAGGTAGATATGTGCAGAAAGAAAAGGTGAAACCATAGAATTGACGAGGGAAAGCAGTGGGTGAACTGAGGCACCTATGACATTTTTCCATGTATGCATCAGAGGAATGTACCACAGTATAGCGATACCAAAATTGTTATACGAGTGTGTTGTATGGGTTTTGCAAGTTGCAGCGAAGGAGAGCTGGCGGTAGTGGAGATAAATTTGAGAGTAATGTGCGATGTGAATATTATGCAATGTTTTCGAAGCTGTGGTGATGGTGTGTGGTTACTAAAAGAATTAATCAGAGAACTGAGAAGTTGTTGAGGGGGTTTTGAGAAAAATAGGATGACGAGTATAAATCAAGGTGCACCGAAGGAGGAATAGAAGTCGTCCCAGGGAAGGTTGGAGGTAGAGGGTGAAAGGGGTTTTGAGTGTTATGGGCTTGAACATCCAACGAGTTTTGTGTGAGAGCTCTTTGTAGGAATGAAGGGAGTCAAATGATGTTGTTAGAGTGCGAACAAAGTGACATTTGTGAAGGTATTCAGGGAAACCCGTTAGCTAAACCAGAGTCTTAAAGGCGGAAAATACAATGCATGCACTCAGGAGGGAGTGGATGTTGCAGTTGGGAGAGTCATCTGAACTGGAATTTCAAAATGCTTCTGGCAACACGTTAATTGAATTAGCGTCAGTCAAAGCGGTTTCTTCTTTTTCTGCTTACACTACTTTCTTGGGAGATAACCAGCGTGTTAAAAAATTAGTTAGAGAACTAAAAAACTGAAACCTTTGTAGGCGCACACCTCGTAGGCAATCAGACTTAGCAATGCCCATCTAAATATACATATCAGTGTCTACTAGATGACATATCAACCATACAACTTCGCAAAACATACAAACCATGCCCACTTAATGCTCTTATAAACAGTAACATTTAGCCCCTTTTTAGGCTAAATAAGAGATGTAATGCTGCGAAACGGATTACCGGAGATGATTGACCTAGCTTAGTGGACGACCAAGAGACAATATCTAAGGAAGTAATCTAGGATAAAGGCTTGTTTGATAAGGTTATGCTGTTAGAAATGAAGATTATAATGGCTACTTTAATTACTAATAGAACCGAGTGAGAATTTTTAAGTAGTGGAGGATATATGCACAGTCTTCCCTCCCCAACACATGCAAATACACACACTCCGTATGCACAAAATACACACCAGGACCCAACAAATGCAGAAAATCCACACAAAAAACACATACAAATATATGCACACGCACAACTATAAACAAATGCTGAGAGAGACTCTCAAGAGAGTCAGAGACAAGAGACAGACAGACAAGAGACAGAGACAAGAGACAGACAGAGACAAGAGACAGAGACAAGAGACAGAGACAAGAGACAGACGGAGACAAGAGACAGACAGACAAGAGACAGAGACAAGAGACAGACAGAGACAAGAGACAGAGACAAGAGACAGAGACAAGAGACAGAGACAAGAGACAGAGACAAGAGACAGACGGAGACAAGAGACAGACAGAGACAAGAGACAGAGACAAGAGACAGAGACAAGAGACAGAGACAAGAGACAGAGACAAGAGACAGAGACAAGAGACAGAGACAAGAGACAGAGACAAGAGACAGAGACAAGAGACAGAGACAAGAGACAGAGACAGACAGAGACAAGAGACAGACAGAGACAAGAGACAGACAGAGACAAGAGACAGACAGAGACAAGAGACAGACAGAGACAAGAGACGACAGAGACAAGAGACAGACAGAGACAAGAGACAGAGACAAGAGACAGACAGAGACAAGAGACAGAGACAAGAGACAGACAGAGACAAGAGACAGACAGAGACAAGAGACAGACAGACAAGAGACAGACAAGAGACAGACAGACAAGGACGACAGACAAGAGACAGACAGACAAGAGACAGACAGACAAGAGACAGACAGAAAAAGAGACAGACAGAGACAGACAGACAAGAGACAGACAGACAAGAGACAGACAGACAAGAGACAGACAGACAAGAGACAGACAGAGACAAGAGACAGCTATAATGGTGATTCTACAGTGAATTCATATCATTGTTTGGTATACGAGTTTTTACCGGGAATACTAATGAAGCTGCGTGGCTCGCGGCACTGTTCCTCTGCTTGCTAAATCTTGTATAACAAATACAAACTCATACACAATGGTATTCCTCTTTCTGTATACCAACTTTATTGCCTCTACCACTTTTTTCAATATTTCCTGTATTTATTGTCTTGCTCTCATGAACTACCTTGCTCATACCTTGTCCTTGCTCACTACCTTGTCCTTGCTCGCTACCTTGTCCTTGCTCGCTACTTGTCCTTGCTCGCTACCTTGTCCTTGCTCGCTACCTTGTCCTTGCTCACTACCTTGTCCTTGCTCACTACCTTGTCCTTGCTCGCTACCATGTCCTTGCTCGCTACCTTGTCCTTGCTCGCTACCTTGTCCTTGCTCACTACCTTGTCCTTGCCTCACTACCTTGTCCTGCTCACTACCTTGTCTTTGCTCACTACCTTGTCCTTGCTCACTACCTTGTCCTTGCTCACTACCTTGTCTTCGCTCACTACACTTGTCTTTGCTCACTACCTTGTCCTTGCTCGTACCTTGTCCTTGCTCGCTACCTTGTCCTTGCTCACTACCTTGTCCTTGCTCACTACCTTGTCCTTGCTCGCTACCTTGTCCTGCTCGCTACCTTGTCCTTGCTCGCTACCTTGTCCTTGCTCGCTACCTTGTCCTTGCTCGCTACCTTGTCCTTGCTCGCTACCTTGTCCTTGCTCGCTACCTTGCCCTTGCTCCCTACCTTGCCCTTGCTCCCTACCTTGTCCTTGCTCCCTACCTTGTCCTTGCTCCCTACCTTGTCCTTGCTCGCTACCTGTCCTTGCTCCCTACCTTGTCCTTGCTCCCTACCTTGTCCTTGCTCCCTACCTTGTCCTTGCTCCCTACCTTGTCCTTGCTCCCTACCTTGTCCTGCTCCCTACCTTGTCCTTGCTCCCTACCTTGTCCTTGCTCCCTACCTTGTCCTTGCTCCCTACCTTGTCCTTGCTCCCTACCTTGTCCTTGCTCCCTACTTGTCCTTGCTCCCTACCTTGTCCTTGCTCCCTACTTGTCTTGCTCCCTACCTTGTCCTTGCTCCCTACCTTGTCCTTGCTCCCTACCTTGTCCTTGCTCCCTACCTTGTCCTTGCTCCCTACCTTGTCCTTGCTCGCTACCTTGTCCTTGCTCGCTACCTTGTCCTTGCTCGCTACCTTGTCCTTGCTCGCTACCTTGTCCTTGCTCTCTCACATCACTTGCATTTACACACATACAAAAGTTTGCATAAATTTACACACCTAGAGTTGTCAGGAGGGGGAACACTCCGGAGAGTGAAGTAGTGGAGGCAGGATCCATACATAGCTTTAAGATGAGGTACGATAAGGCGTTTGGAGCAGGGAGAAAGTGGATCTAGTAGCAACTAGTGAAAAGGCGGGGCCCAGAAGCTGTGAATCGACCCCTGCAACCACAAATAGGATAGTTTATTATTATAATAACTAAGCGCTAAACCCACAAGGATTATACAGCAGGTTAGCACAGATTGGACAGGGCACCCACGCTCACGCACCAGCGAAGAGACGGGATCAGGAGCCGTGAATCGACCCAGCAACCACAAATAGAGTACGTACGTATACACACACACACACAACACCACACACACACACACACACACACACACACACACACGAGCGGGGTCCCACAGGGGTCAGTTCTAGGACCAGTGCTATTTTTGATATATGTGAACGACATGATGGAAGGAATAGACTCTGAAGTGTCCCTGTTCGCAGATGACGTGAAGTTGATGAGAAGAATTAAATCGGACGAGGATGAGGCAGGACTGCAAAGAGACCTGGACAGGCTGGACATGTGGTCCAGTAACTGGCTTCTCGAATTCAATCCAGCCAAATGCAAAGTCATGAAGATTGGGGAGGGGCAAAGAAGACCGCAGACAGAGTATAGGCTAGGTGGACAAAGACTACAGACCTCACTCAGGGAGAAAGACCTTGGGTGACCATAACACCGAGCACATCACCGGAGGCACACATCAACCAAAATAACCGCTGCAGCATACGGGCGCCTGGCAAACCTGAGAATAGCGTTCGATACCTTAATAAGGAATCGTTCAAGACACTGTACACTGTGTATGTTAGGCCCATACTGGAGTATGCAGCACCAGTCTGGAACCCACACCTGGTCAAGCACGTCAAGAAGTTAGAGAAAGTACAAAGGTTTGCAACAAGGCTAGTCCCAGAGCTCAAGGAATGTCGTACGAGGAAAGGTTAACGGAAATCGGACTGACGACACTGGAGGACAGAAGGGTCAGGGGAGACATGATAACGACATACAAGATACTGCGGGGAATAGACAAGGTGGACAGAGATAGGATGTTCCAGAGGGGACACAGGGACAAGGGGTCACAACTGGAAGCTGAAGACTCAGACGAGTCACAGGGACGTTAGGAAGTATTTCTTCAGTCATAGAGTTGTCAGCAAGTGGAATAGCCTAGCAAGTGAAGTAGTGGAGGCAGGAACCATACATAGTTTTAAGAAGAGGTATGACAAAGCTCAGGAAGCAGAGAGAGAGAGGATCCAGTAGCGATCAGTGAAGAGGCGGGGCCAGGAGCTGAGTCTCGACCCTGCAACCACAATTAGGTGAGTACAATTAGGTGAGTACACACACAACACACCACACACACACACACACACACACACACACACACACACACACACACAACACACTCGTTAAGGTTAAGCTAACGTAGATTTTTGTATAGTGTTTCAATAAACTTTCCATATTCTTTAACTTGTTAAATTTAGTTAGGTTACGTTAGCAGTTATAACAACGTTAATAAAGACATGTTTTTTAATTATTATAATCAAGGGGTAGCTCTAAACCCGTAGGATTATACAGCGCTGTGGGGGGGGCGATGTTGAAGGTATTCAGGCTTAATTACAGGGATCTGGAGCACAGATCCAATTTCCAAGATCAAGGCCCCTCACCAGCATCAAGGAACCTTCCTTGAGAGGTTCAAAGGTTACAGCATCCGAACTCCGGTAATGAAACACAGTCTCTCGACCCATCAACGTCTTCGGATTATTTCAAGCCTCGAACGGAATAATGGGACCCACTTAGCAGACAGTACACAGTAAAGAAAATAAAAAGCACAATAGTATGACTTTGTAAATGGTTCAAGTTGGACAGAAACGTTCAGCTGTGTACTACACACAACCCTCGTATGTGAAGGTTGTGTATAGTACACAGTACACTGTCAACACAAACCCACCTAACAGTCGGTACAATAAACTGTTTCAATACACAAATAAACCGGCACATAGTAGAAAGAGGCTCAGGACGATATTTTGGTCCGGCTTGGACCACTGGCTGGTCACTAGTTAATGGTCCAAGTCAACAAAATCTTCTATATCCTACATGCGGATTATTTGTGTATGTTACGGTCGCGCTGTTATGTCTTTGTTTTTTTACACTGTTACAACACTGGGACCCGCCCAGCAGACGGGTGCAATACACTATTACAACACTGGGACCCACCAGCAGACGGTACAATACACTATTACAACACTGAACCCACCAGCAGACGGTACAATACAAGGGAAATCGGCCTGACGACACTGGAGGACAGGAGGGTCAGGGGAGACATGATAACGACATATAAAATACTGCGTGGAATAGACAAGGTGGACAAGGACAGGATGTTCCAGGGAGGGGACACGAAACAAGAGGCCACAATTGGAAGTTGAAGACCAAATGAGTCAGAGAGATGTAGGAAGTATTTCTTCGTCAAAGTGTTTTAAGGCAGTGGAATAGCCTAGAAAATGACGTAGTGGAGGCAGGAACCATACACAGTTTTAAGACGAGGTTTGATAAAGCTCATGGAGCGGAGAGAGAGAGGGCCTAGTAGCAACCGTGAAGAGGCGGGGCCGGAGCTAGGACTCGACCCTGAAACCACAAATAGGTGAGTACAATAGGTGAGTACTGTTACAACACTGGAAACCCACCCCGCAGACGGTACAATACACTATTACAACACTGGAACCCACCCAGCAGACGGTACAATACACTATTACAACACTGGAACCCCCCCAGCAGACGGTACAATACACATTACAACATGGAACCCCCCCAGCAGACGGTACAAAAACCTTTTACAAACA
>NW_026477384.1:0-10026 GCF_026875155.1 Cherax quadricarinatus
GAATAAAGTCATGAACACTTACAGTTACAACTGTTTGGGTTACCCCTTTAGAATAGTATTTTGAAACTTATCAGAGTCTGTTTAAAGGTATTTGGGATGCAGCGGTAGTTTACTTACTAGTGTTGATGCAACGATTGTATTATGAATTAAAGCAATTTGCCACCTTAGATGTTTCGTGGCATACCTCTTTAAATCGAAAAGTGAGTACTATGTTAGACCTATCTACTGGCTTATGGCTATACCCCAACTGTTTAGTTTTGCCAGAGCTTTCTGGGGTTTGCTTATACTCTCAATTTTGAGCAATAGTGCTTTCCCTTTTGCTCCTTTTATAAGTCTCTGTACTTTGTTCCTCCCCTTTGGAATTCATTTAGTGCTGGAAATATCCTGTCTGTTTGCTTTAATTTTTTATCAGCTGGTCTCTGAATTTCATATTATCTAATATCTCAGTAGTCATCCAGGGTTCAGTTCTTCTTTTAAAATCCTAACCTCTTTTTAACTGGTGCAATATTACAAGGATGGTAGTGAACATTGTTTTGAATTTTTCCCGGGCATCGTTTACTCCGTGCAACTTTTATCTCTGTCCAGTCACAATTGTGTGTATATTACCAGTGTTTCTTTACTGTAGTTTCTAGCTGACCTCATTTTTATTGTCCTGTGTAGGCCTATCCTATCCCTATGATTTTCCTGGTGCAGTAAATGATGAAATGATCACTAAGACCTGTGATAATGACGCCTGACTGACTAATGTTTCCAGAGCGGTACAAAGTATGTGGTCAATTACAGGGGTTGAGAAACTGCGTGATCCGGTTGGTGTATTTATTAGTTGAGTGTAGCTATTTAAACCTAGAATTTGCTTATACCTTTTTGCATACCCTTTATTTTGCTGCTGAAAAACAGATATGAAGTCGCCCATTATTATTTTCTCGCAATTGTTTTTAAATTTCCGGACAAAACCTGGAAAACTTCTAAGAACTGGTCCTGAGTAGGAGGGCGGAACTAGTTCCTACTAAGATGGGTTTGGTCTTGGGAAGCAATACTTCAAACCATAGAATCTCCATTTTATTGTTATTTAAATCGGGCTTGGTTGTAAGCTAAGTCATTCTAATGTAGGCACATACTCCACCACCCTTTCTGTTCCTATCAAGCGTTTTATATTGTAACCTATTTTGACCTCGTCATCAGTCACCATATCATCCAACCAGGATTCAGAGATGTTTTTAACTGCCGCCCTAATTTTTAGCTAAATCCTAATGTCTGCCAATTTAGAAGAAGTGATCTTGCGTTGACATGAATAAAGGAAGGCCTGTTTCATAAAACCAAATTTTAATCATCAATATATGGCAATGGGTCATTTGTATTAAAATTAGGGAAATCAATGTCATCACTGCTAAAGGGGAAAATGTGCCAAAATGCATTTGTTACACACAAAATGAATTCTGGCACCGTTGCTATAATGTACATACATCCATCATGCACCCCCCCTTACATATTTTACATAAGGTGCCTTTTCTGTTTTTCATGCGTACTTTAGTACAGTGTAGTACCTGTTTGAGATAAATAATGGCTGTGTTGTCTCACATTGACCTATTGCATTACATAGGAGTTAAGGTTTTCATTCCTAACTACTATACCGTCATTATCACCGTCATTTATCTAACTGTTTTGCCTCTGCACAATAGTTTGAGGTCCTGGATTAATTTGGATATCACCACTTAAGAGCGCTACAATAAGAGCTGTGTACCACTGTTTTTGTTTGGGTATGCGGTGATGCCATACCTTGCGGCGTTAGTGACATTTACTTTTCCATTTTAATGTTCAGGATGGCAACTGATGGGCTTTTACTGCCCAGGTAAGGTAATTAACACCCAGGTACCTACTTACTGCTAGGTGAACAGTGACAACAGATGTAATTAACACCCAGGTACCTACTTACTGCTAGGTGAACAGTGACAGCAGGTGTTTAGTGCAGGAGGAGACATGCCCGGGATTTGAACCTGGTCTTTCGGTTGTAACCAAGGCTCTGCCACTGAACTGTTGTCTAAATAAAGTTCTTCATGCAATTTTTCTTTCCAGTTCAGGATGTCAAAGGCTTTTGATCCAATCAAGTGGAGCTATCAATCACTTCCTCGGATCAAACTTAGTGTGGAAAATTTTTTAATTTTCCGAAACTATAGTGCCTAATAGGTGTTTAATGTGTCTATATGGGTCAAAAATGTATTTGAAAATAAGAGTAGAACCAAGAGCTCCCTTTGCGCATGCGCGGATGTGCGGGGGGGAGTGGCGGGTTTGTTTTGAAGGTGGAGAGGAAGCGGAAAAGGCATGGTACCACAAAATTTGGGCTTTCACGGCGGCCTAAGGATTAATATGGGCCTCATTTCGTAATAAGAAGTGTCGTAACGTTCCCTGGTGGAGATGAGGGAACGTGATTTACGGGACCACGGGGGTAGAGTGGTAAAATGGGTGATAGGAGGAGCGGGTGGCAGGTGCACGGCCAGGGTGATGTCCAGGGACATACCCGTGTGTTAATCCTCGCTCTTTGGGCCTCAATCTCAATGGATGACCCTAATTTGTGTAATATTATGAGACTTTAAAATCGTCTTGTGAATGGTAATGTAATCAGTGATAATAACATTGAGTTAAGAGAATGCGGGATGTGAAATAGAGCGCCTTGCTCCGAGTGAACGTGTGACTCTCGTACCGGGGATAATGGAGATTTATAGAATCACGACTTCTAACCGGGACAAACCGAGGGATACCTCGTCCTGCCGAATGAGAACCGTGTCGGTGTAGCAGGACATCGAAACTGAGATGGTGAATGGAAGAAATAAGGAGTATCCACGACTTCTAACCGGGACAAACCGACGGATACCTCGTCCTGCCGGAATGAGAACCGTGTCGGTGTAGCAGGACATCGAAACTGAGATGTAAATGGAAGAAAAAAGGAGTATCAATTCACCCACAGTTAAGAAACCCTTCTAGTTATAACAAACTTATGCGGCCATAGTGTTATGTTATAATTAGATAGGTTAAATAGTGATCCAGCTACCTCAAGTGATCACCAGGAACATCTGGAAGTGGTGGATTATGTACAATGTTTTCCTTGATGGATGTATCCAGTGTATCCTACCCCCCTCCCCTTCATTCAGCTAAACTAATATAATCTATACGCCACAATTAATTGAAAGCACCGTACTTGTGGGTGCTACCCAATCCATACTGGTCTCGGATAGATATGGATAAGATTGTGAGGTCGAGGGACCACTTGGTGCGCCCCAGGGGTGGTTAAGTTTTCTCACATGTCTACAGGGGGTGACTACGGTAAACAATATGATTGTCTCCCAATGAGATTACTGGATTATATAATGTTGAGGTACATACAGGTAAGCACCCTAGAAAATTTTCCATATCTCCGTTGGTCCTTCGAACCGGATGCAATCAGTGAAAAAATTAATTGAATTAATTACTTAATAATTAAGTGACTGATTGAAGGAATGGGGTTTGTAGGTGCACAAGTTTAATCGATCGTGTGATGGATGACAATTAGCCCAATTAATTGCTAGCACATGTGTGGCTAGGATATACAAGAGTAAAGTGCAGAATTACTCTATAAGGCGCCTACTTAAGTTGTATAATCATGATTAATAATTCTCTAACCATGACTGGATCTAAGGGAGTTAATGTGGCTGACAAGTCCGTGAATTTTAGAGTAATGAAAGCATCATTAACAGGCTATTAAAAGCCTGTGACAAAGGGCATTTGATTTAGTGAATCAAAGAACCGTGAACCCTAATGAATTAAAGTTATTTTTTAGATGCTTTAGAGAGTAGATTTGTTGGGTACAAATTGGGGTTTAAAGACTGTGAAAGAGATCTGCTAGAGAATTGTACAGATGGAATGGAAAGAATGTTTTAATTAATCAACATTACGAATTGGAAGAAAAACTGTCTTGAAAAAGTAAGGTTTTGAATAAATTAAAGGGTGTAAGCCAGGCAGTTGATCAACCTATTAATGCAAAGGGTGTTTTTTGCCAAAACCTCCATATACGGTCTGGGAATTCAGACTAGGTCGGCAGGAATTATTGTTCAATTGCAGACCATCAGCCAAACAGTTCTAAGGATATAACACAAATGACTCTGAAGTATCTGTCAAGTCTCAAAAGGGAAAAATAACCCCAGTGGTAATAATCTAGTTAAGAGTTAAATGGGCACATATCAAGTCAGGAATCAGTAATAGGGGTTCCTCACATCAAGGTAAGAGGAATAAGTACTTCAGTAAGTGTAACCCAGTTAATAAGAGGTCAGGCAAGGAAAAGAGAGACTGCCTCTTCTGCCAGGTACTCATTCACTAAAAATTGTAATGCCTGAAAATTCTGGGGATATTAAAGTGGAAAAAATGAAAGAACTTGACAGATTTTTTCAGATTCTAGACAATCATAATGTAAAGGATTGTCATACAAATTTGAACAGTTGCTATCAATGCACAAGGGAAAGCACCATACAGTTATGTGCAGGTTGTATGTGATTCTTAAATAATGGTGACAATAATGATAATTTTAATAACCCTGACACTACAGTGACTGATGTAAAGGTTGCAGCTAATGGCAATAATGATGGCCTAGCTGAGGTAGCCTTCCGGTGTTGGATGTAAAATTCAGGATAAAGGGCATAAATCCAAAACCATACGGCGTCACCTCCTCAACACTGGTACGGGCCATTAATATATGGCAGACTACCGCCTATAAAATGACTAGAGGAATAGTGAAACGGTCACGGTGTCCTTACTCATGAAAGGTCAACCCAGTACAAGTATTCTTCTATCGAGAAATGATGTTGAACCAGTCAAATTTTGTGGGGCTGGACAGCATAGGATTAATGTAAATGAGGAAAGTCCAAATGATTCCCTTTACTCGGGAAAAATACCTAAAGGTGTTAAATGTGAATCTGGACCCTTACTGGTGCGACTTCCGTGGAAGCTTGACCGTCCAGAATTACCTACTAATTATAGGATGGCGTATGGACAGTTAAAGGACCCAGCTCTGCGAAATGAGCAAGACACCAAAATTGTTGACTGCTTATAATGATATAATTAATAAGCAGTTAAATAATAAATTGTTCTTACTTCAGGCGACGATAAATGCACACCTTTAAATGCACAGCGTCCACTGAGCGAAGTAATTGGGTAAATAATCTTATGTGGACAATTTCCGTGTGACGTCAACTGAAGAGGAACTAATGAGGATATGTGAAGGGGTTAATGAAATAATGAAGAAATGTGCTGGGACGACTTGGGGTACTGGAAGACTTGTTATTGTTAAAGTCTCAAAATTCCAGTATGCCCAATAATTAATCCAGGAGCAAAGGCTTAGCCCCTGAGAGAATGGAACACTAATTAGTCCATTTTGAGGGATCAATAAATAATGGATGCCATGGAGTTGGTGCCTGTATGCAGTAATGTGCTGGGACTGACTTGGGATACTGAGAGACTTGTTATTGTTAAAGTCTCAAAATTCCAGTATGCCCAATAAATTAATCCAGGGAGCATAGGCTTATGCCCCTGAGAGAATGGAACACTAATTAGTCCATTTGAGGGGTCAATAAATATAGATGCCATGGAGTTGGGGCCTGTATGCAGTAATGTGCTGGGGCTGACTTGGGGATACTGGAGAGACTTGTTTTTGGTAAAGTCTCAAAATTCCAGTATGCCCAATAACTTAATCCAGGGGGCATAGGCTTATGCCCCTGAAGAATGGAACACCAATTAGTCCATTTTTAGGGATCAATAAATATAGATGGCCAGGAGTTGGTGCCTGTATGCAGTAATGTGCTGGGCTGACTTGGGATACTGAGAGACTTGTTATTGGTAAAGTCTCAAAATTCCAGTATGCCCATAACTTTAAACCAGGAGCATAGGCTTTTGCCCCTGAGAGAATGGAACACCAATTAGTCCATTTTGAGAGTTCAATAAATATGGGTGCCAGTGAAGATGGAAAAAATTGTACTCCACATTATGTAAGTCGTCTAGCAACGACCCCGCCCGGCCGGGAGTGTGGGGAAAATTTTTTAATTTTCCGAAACTATAGTGCCTAATAGGTGTTTTTAAAGTGTCTATATGGGTCAAAAATGTATTTGAAAAAAGAGTAGAACCAAGAGCTCCCTTTGCGCATGCGCGGATGTGCGGGGGGGAGTGGCGGGTTTGTTTTGAAGGTGGAGAGGAAGCGGAAAAGGCATGGTACCACGAAATTGGCATTCACGGCGGCCTAAGGATTAATATAGGCCTCATTTCGTAATAAGAAGTGTCGTAACTGTTCCTGGTGGAGAGTGAGGGAACGTGATTTACGGGACCACGGTGGTAGAGTGGTAAAATGGGTGATAGGGGGAGGGGTGGCAGGGGCACGCCAGGGTGAGTGTCCAGGGGACATACCCGTGTTTAATCCTCGCTCATCCGGCCTCAGATCTCAATGGATGACCTCTAATTTGTGTAATAGTTTTGAGACGTTAAACGTCTTGTGAATGGTAATGTAAAACAGTGATAATAACATTGAGTTAAGAGAATCGGGGTGTGAAAAGAGCGCCTTGCTTTCCCAGTGAAAGGTGACTCTCGTACCGGGGATAATGGAGATTTATAGAATCACGACTTCTAACCGGACAAACCGACGGATACCTCGTCCTGCCGGGAAAGAAACCGTGTCGGTGTAGCAGGACATCGAAACTGAGATGGTGAATGGAAGAAATAAGGAGTATCCACGACTTCTAACCGGGACAAACCGACGGATACCTCGTCCTGCCGGAATGAGAACCGTGTCGGTGTAGCAGGACATCGAAACTGAGATGGGGAATGGAAGAAATAAGGAGTATCAATCACCCACAGTTAAGTAACCCTTCTAGTTATAACAAACTTATGCTGGCCAGTAGTTTATGTTATAATTAGATAGGTTATGAGTGATCCAGCTACCTCAAGTGATCACCAGAGAACATCGGTAAGTGGTGGATTATGTACAAATGTTTTCCTTGTGGATGTATCCAGGTATTTCCCACCCCCCTCCCTCCTTCATGATAAACTAATATAATCTATACCCGTCCACAATTAATTAGTAGCACCGTACTTGTGGGTGCTACCCAATCCATACTGGTCTCGGATAGATATGGATAAGATTGTGAGGTCGAGGGGACCACTTGGTGCGACCAGGGGTGGTTAAGTTTTCTCACATGTCTACACGGG
Organism: Cherax quadricarinatus; assembly: GCF_026875155.1. Lineage (NCBI taxonomy): Eukaryota > Metazoa > Arthropoda > Malacostraca > Decapoda > Parastacidae > Cherax > Cherax quadricarinatus. The sequence continues at coordinate 7,219 of NW_026477384.1, forward strand.
GTGACTACGGTAAACAATATGATTGTCTCCCAATGAGATTACTGGTATGTATATAATGTTGAGGTACATACAGGTAAGCACCCTAGAAAATTTTCCATACTTAGATTAAAAAATAAATGAAATTAGTTTTCAGCTAATCATATTATTATTAGGGGAGAGGGGAAATCCGTAGGGGTTATACAGCGCCTGGGGAACAGGAGACAATCAGGTTTGATCCAAGGAAGAGGAAAATAGATGTATTTCCTTTGATCACAACTCTTGAAGGAGCCCTTAAGCCTACCAGGTACCAACAATATTTAGTGCGGGAAGAAGTTTAAGAAAGTCTCCCCTTAATGACATATATTATTTAAATATACCTTGAGACAAAAACTACGAGTGTATTATAATGCACAATATAGTACTGAATAATTTTTATGGGATATACTGGGACGATATGATGCATTACTGGTAATTTAAAGGCGGTTTTAAAAGAGTTAAGTTATACTTTGGTGAGTGTGATGAAGTGGAAGAACAGTAGTCAGCGCTGAGCAGTGGTGAAGGGAGGGTGTGTTGCTCCTTGTGGCACACTGTATATACACGCTACACAAGATTTTGTTCGGATTTTTAACCGAGGGTTAGCCACCCAGGATAACCCAAGAAAGGCAGCGAGTCATCGAGGACTTGTCTGACTTATTTCCATTGGGGTCATGAATCTTGTCCCCCAGGATGCCACCCACACCAGTCCACTAACACCCACGTACCTACTTGCTAGGTGAACAGGTGTAAGGAAACGAGTCGAAGTGTTAAAACCCCGGCGGGGAAACGAACCCGGTCCCCCAGCGTGTGAAAAGAAGTTTTCCAGGGAACCCCCCCCCCCCCAGGCCCCAGGAAATTTACCCCTCAAAGGGAGGTTCCCTGGGCCCTGGTGAGGGGCTCCTTTATCCCAGGGGGTCGGGTCTTTTGGGTCCGGGTTCCCCAATTGAAAACCCCAGTGCCTTCTAATTTTCCCCCCCCCCCCCCCCACGGTGACCCCCCTGGGGCCCGGGGGCTTTAAACTCTCCCCTTCACAAGGGAAGGGGCCGGGTTCGATTCCCAGCAGGGTAGAAACACTGGAAAGTGGTTTCTTTTCACGGTTTTTCCCAAAGTTCAACCGCCCGAAAATAGGGACCCCGGGGGGTTTGTGGACTGGCGGGTCACAACCGGGTGTTAGTGGACTTTTGGGGCCCCATCCGGGGTTTGTGGACGGGGTGGGTTTCATCCTGGGGGTTAGTGGACTGTTTGGGTCACAACCTGGGGTTAGTGGACTGGTGTGGTTGCATCCTGGGGGTTAGTGGACTGGTGTGGGTCACACCTGGGTGTTAGTGGACTGGTGTGGGTCACAACCTGGGTGTTAGGGACTGGTGTGGGTCACATCCTGGGTGTTAGTGGACTGGTGTGGTAGCATCCTGGGTGTTTAGTGAAATGTGTGGTCACAACCTGGGTGTTAGTGGACTGGTGTGGGTGCACCTGGGTGTTAGTGGACTGGTGTTGGTAGCATCCTGGGTGTTAGGGGGACTGGTGTGGGTCACAACCTGGTGTTAGTGGACTGGTGTGGGTCACACCTGGGTGTTAGTGGGTTGGTGTGGGGCCCCATCCTGGGGGTAGTGGACTGGTGTGGGTTGCATCCCGGGTGTTAGTGGACTGGTGTGGGTAGCATCCTGGGTGTTAGTGGACTGGTGTGGGTCACAACCTGGGTGTTAGTGGATGGTGGGGCACATCCTGGGGTTATGGACTGGTGTGGGTCACAACCTGGGTGTTAGTGGACTGGTGTGGGTCACATCCTGGGTGTTAGTGAACTGTGTGGTAGCATCCTGGTGTTAGTGGAAATGGTGTGGGTCACATCCTGGTGTTAGTGGACTGGTGGGGGGTTGCATCCTGGGTGTTAGTGGACTGGGGTGGGTAGCATCCTGGGTTAAATGGACTGGTGTGGGTCACATCCTGGGTTTAGTGGATTGGGGTGGGTCACATCCTGGTGTTAGTGGACTGGGTGGGTAGCATCCTGGGTGTTAGTGGGACTGGTTGGGTCACAAACCTGGGTTGTTAGTGGGCTGGGTGTGGGTTGCATCCTGGGGGTTAGTGGGCTGGTGTGGGTTTGCAAACCTGGGTGTTAGTGGACTGGTGTGGGTCACATCCTGGGTTATGTGGACTGGTGTGGGTTTACATCCTGGGTGTTAGTGGACTGGTGTGGGTCACAACCTGGGTGTTAGTGGACTGGGGTGGGTCACAAACCTGGGTGTTAGTGGACTGGTGTGGGTAGCATCCTGGGTGTTAGTGGATGGTGTGGGTAGCATCCTGGGTGTTTTTGTGGACTGGTGTGGGTCACATCCCGGGTGTTAGTGGACTGGTGGGTCACATCCTGGGTGTTTTGTGGACTGGTGTGGGTCACATCCTGGGTGTTAGTGGACTGGTGTGGGTAGCATCCTGGGGGTTAGTGGACTGGTGTGGGTCACATCCTGGGTGTTAGTGGGCTGGGGTTGGGGGTTCATCCCGGGTGTTAGTGGGCTGGGGGTGGGGCACCGGGTGTTAGTGGGTGGTGTGGGGCACACCGGGTTTAGTGGCTGGTGTGGGGCACATCCTGGTGTTAGTGGACTGGTTTTGGGGCACAACCGGGTTATGGCTGGTGTGGGTCACATCCGGGTGTTTTTTGACGTGGGGTGCACCCGGGGGTTAGTGGGCCGTGTGGGTCACATCCTGGGTTAGTGGGCTGGGTTGGGGACATCCTGGGGGGTTTTGTGGGCTGGGTGGGCACATCCTGGGTGTTAGTGGGCTGGTGTTTGGTAGCATCCTGGG
>NW_026477385.1:0-10281 GCF_026875155.1 Cherax quadricarinatus
ATATTTGCAGTCATCAGTGGTTAGTTCTTCATTGTCCTCCTCCACCACTTTTCCCCAATCCTCTCCACAACTGGATACCTTCTCGGGGTTTAGCCTCAAACCCTTAAAAATTCCCTTTCTTTACACTTTGGGCCACGTTTCTTCCAAGCGATTTAAAGGTCCTCTTAGTCCTCCCCCCCCAAGCCTTCCCTATAAGGTTTACACCCCTGGGATACTAGGTCTTTCCAAAACTCTTTAGAGTCAATCGGGGTTCTGAGGCCCTTAAAAGCATTTTAAAAACTAGTTTTGGTACAGTTTCTTAAAGTGGAAATGACCTGGGGTCCCAGGCGCGGGAGGGAGTGGTTTTAGGGGAAAAAACTTACCTTAAATGAAGCTCATGCCCCCGAAATCACCTGCCAAGCGAAGGATGCCCCAGGAGCTTTGTCTAATACCGGGGGCCCTAAGGCCCAAATTTTCTTTTAATTAGCCTTTTTTTCACAGGGGGGGCAAATGCGGGGTGAAACCCCGTCTGAATGCCCCTAGTGACCCCTTGCCTTCTGTTTCCCCTCCACGCACACCAACTTTAGCCTTGACACACTGTTTTGCCTAAACCCGGGGGATTTTTCGAGTGATACACCAATAAGGCTTCACTTTGAAATCCCCACAGCATTAGCACACATCAGATGAGTAAGCTGTCTTTCATAGGCTTTTCCTGAGGTGCCTTTCCTTGAGTAATGTAGGTCCTATTGGCAATTTTTTCCCAAAAACGGGCCTGTTTGTCGCAATTAAACATTTTTTCGGGTTTCAATTTCTTCACCGTCTATGTACACCTTGAATTCCTTCCCCATATTTTTCAGGTTTTTTTGTCTAAAGGGCAGCCTCCCATGCTTTATCACATTGTAGCCCTATGATTCTTACATCTCTCAACCCCAAACCCTTTTCGGCCTTAAATTCATCACACACCATAGTTGCGGGATTTTTCTAATTAAATCTTATGCAACTTCTTGGCCCTTTTTACATATGTCCTTGGAGATGCTTTTTCCTGCTGTTTTCCTTTATCCACACCAAAAACAGTCCTCAACATTTTCGAGTACATGCGATCTCTGTTTCGAAAAAAAAATTTGCGCCTTTTTGCAAAACAGTTTCCCTTTATTGCCATTTTGTTGGCCCAAGATAGTAGCGAGTTGATGGGTTTGTATACAACCTGGCAGCTCCGAGACATGCACTCCCCTTGTACTTGTAATTATCTCTTTCTTCTTTCCATAGTAAATTTTTACCCTTTTTACCACGGGTGGCAAAAGCTTTCTTGGGGACCATGGTACCTTTTTTGCAGCTCAACACTAAAACACTGTAAAATGAAATTACTGAATGTATGCTTAGATGCGACCAACCCGGGTGGCTTGTAAACCTGGCACCCCTGGGGCAGTGAGGACACGCATGGGCGCGTCCCGGCGAATACTGGGAGTTTTTTATCAGAGGCGGGCAAAAATTTTTGCGTTTAAATGCTTTGTAAGGCGGATTTAAAATAAAGGGGATGCGTTCGTAAGGTGGGGGGGGCCCCCTGTAAAGATAAAACTCCTGGGGGAGCGAACGTTGCGAAAATAAAAAGTCACATTGGCTTGGTCCTTTTTTTTTTACATATTTTCCGTAATTTTACCAAAATTTATTTCAACAATACTTGTAATTTCAAAGTAAGGAGAATTGGGGTATCCTAAGTAAACAACTTCCACGATAGATGGAGCCAATTTTGTTAAGCTCTTGCAATTCTTAAAGCCAGTGGTAGCCACCTTCAGCTTTCCCCCAATTAACTGAAAGAACTCAAGTTTGATCTGCAGCTGGTGCAGATAAGATACTGGAGAGTGTTCTGGGGGCCAATGCTCTGCAGCATGGTTTGTGGACCAGACCTAATAATGGATCAGGGTTGATCAACCAGGTTGTACTGCTGGCTGCACATAAACCGCATATGAACCACAGCCCAATGGGTCAGGTACTAACCCTAGGTGCTGTCCACTCCCTTTTAAAGACAGCCAGGTGGTCTATTTGGTAATTCCATTATGTATGCTGGGAGGCATATTTTTCCTTAACACAGGTAGCTTGGCTACGTTCAAGAAGGAGCTGGGCAGTTACCTTCAAGTTAGTACCCAAATCAGCTGACTGTGGTTCGTACGCTGGACTACCTGCTGCCAGCAGTGACGTCTGGTTGATCAGGCCCTAGTCACCGGAGGCCTGGTCAAGGACTGGGCCAACAGGCGGTACTAATCCCCAGAAGACCTCCAGGTAGTCAGGGGGGTAGCTCTGCTTCCCTAGCAGCAAGTAGTACTTGGTATTAACTGGAACACCATCTGCACAAAGTTATTAACTAATCTGGTTAATTAACTGAATAAGTTCTCCCACTTTGCATTATGACAGGCACACAATGGTGATAAACACTGAAAAAATTTTACAGGCCTATACAGTGGAACCTCCAAAAAATCGAACGTATCACATATTGAACGTTTCGAAATGGACATTTTTTCGGACAACTGTGTCCCTATTATCGAACGCGCCCTATTTTCGGACGCCGGGTACAGGACCTGTCTGCCGGCCCGCTCTGTCACGACACCGTGCAGGGCGCCGTGAGCATATAGTTTGTTTATGCTTGAGTGAAACACTAACCTGCGCTCTCATTCACGCATTTTACACTTATATTCGTTGCGTTTAGTGCTTGTGGGACTGTGAAATCAAGCTGCCATGGGCCCAAAGCAAACTTGCTTGTGGTACCCCTGTGGTAAAGAAAGTGAGAAACACCATAGATGTGAAGAAGGAAAATAATACAGAAGTATGAGAGTGGTGTGAGACTTGTTGAGCTTGCCAGGTGTATGGAAAAAACAGTTGACCATCGGTTCTATCCTGTCAAAGCAAGAACAAATCAAGGAAAGCTGATGTTGCAAAAAAGTGTTAATACACAGGGATTGGATGAGGTGCCTTCTTCAAGCTTAAGGTGATTTGTGCCAAGGTGGAATGATGTGTCAAATGTTTGTGCAGAATTACCACTGAGCAAGGCTGAAACAAGCATCTTTGCAACAAGTTTTGATGCAGAAACATTGTTCCATTTTAGGGAATGTTTAAAGAGGTGCAGAAAACAGAGGGACTGTGGACAGTTATTTTGTGAACAGGGGTGCAGTTGACTTCAGCTGGTCTAGGGCATTAAAAGACAGGATGAAGGGAAGTAACCCCAGAGAGGGCTTTCCTGAAGTCCTCATGGAAGGGGGATTCTCATTCCAAACCATAACCCCAACTCCCTCTCTCCTCCTCCCTTATCTTCAGATGCCATCACTCCAATCTTCAATAAGGTAAGTAAAATCTGTTATTTTTATGTAGTTTTTTCTATTCATAATTAAAAACGTTAGTAGATTGTTGTATGTATACCACTGTAATTAATCTCTATAAAAATTGTATTTTTTTGTGTTGAATATTTTTGGGTTTTGGAACGGATTAATGGTATTTCTTGGCCATTCTTGTCAGACGCGGTGCTGAGTGGTCGTAAGCTGTCTCTCCTCCAGCCCGACCACCCCCAACACACTGGTGGCGGAGCTTTGCGACGACAAAACCCACAATGGCAACTGGTTTTCACCGGAGAGTTAATATGTTTGTATTGACCTCATAAAGGGCACAATCCCCAGTGCATCGATTAATGTTGCTGGTGCCGATGATCATCCACGATATCTATGGCAACCAGCGTGAATCCCTGTGTGGCGTTGCTCTTAATATGGACATCCAGGATTTGCATCAAGTTTTGTGATACCAAGACCTATGAGCAGAATGTCAACCAGTATCAGGATGTTAGCAAGCAAGTCACCCAGCAGGCACAGTTAAGTTGCGAGTCGTTTCACAATACTAAACGTGGGTTTCGTGTGCCGAAACTGTGCCTTTGAGGCTAACGGAAGTTGACATAGTGACGCCTTCAAATACTATGGGATGAACCACAGGTTACTATGGGTCGGTGGTCTGTATGGCCACTATGCGAGTTTACAAGAAGGTCTTTTCTCGTTGAAAATGTCCCTGCGCCAACCAATACCTTCGTACATAAAACCTAGAGGAGTTCCGTACCCAGGTGTATGTTACGTATCTGGGCAGAGATGAACTAGTGCCTATGCGGCGCATTGGCTCACATGCTGCCACAAATGCATTAAGCGCCAGCGCTCTCAGATGTGGTCGTCATCCGGAGGGGGGGTGGGGTGGGGGGGGGCGGTGTGGGCCCCCCCCCGGCGGGGGGGGGGGCCCCCCCCCCCCCTGGGCTGAGGCTCCTCGTTAGATTCTGGCAGATGAAGTAGTCGAGGAGTACCGCACTGAAATCGTGGATTGATGAGTGGATCGAGGTTCATGTCGTGGGAGTCATTCTGCTATTGACTCCCTACCTGGAACGGTCAACCATGATGTGGTAGAACATGGTGGACGTGAGAGCCCTCAAGAAGAGAGGTTGCTGACATGGAAGCTAACATTGTATCGACATGGAGGCGACCTTTAAGCGTCGCAGGAGTTGATTTCTGTGCCGTGTGTGCCTGCGTTCGAGTGTTCAGATGAGGAGAGAACACCAGTTAAATGGATGTCGATCATGTTAATTACGTAAGTGAGGTAGAAGGTCGAGGAGTTCATACTGTTGCGGTAGAAGTTCACAGGAGAACATTTCAGGTCCTAATAGCTGTAGGTAAGCTGTTTCTAGTGAGGCGTGTAGCTACCCGCCTCAACTCCGACGAATGTTCTTGACCCCTGGACAGCGTTCTGGAAGAAGGGACGTGGTCGGAATGTCACGGGGGGGGGGTCGCGTGGATCCAGGACAGCGAGTTAATATAACAGGGAATTTACAAGGTAAGGTGGCGCCTTTGGCGTTAGTCAACGTAAACGAGGAGAAAGGGTGTGGTGGTCCTCGAGGAAGCCACGTTAGCAAAGTTAGGTGTTAACATAATGTTAATGGTATGAAAAATAACAGAAAGCAAGTCAGGTTCATGAGTGGTTGCATCACTTTGCAGATAGCCGTATGTTTCGTGCAAGAACATAACATAAGTTGAAGTCGTTTGCGATAGATGGTTATGGATGTTATATGGCCTCACTCGAGTCGTTTGAAAAGGTGGTGTGACTGTGTTGCTAAAGCGACCAGCCCATTCGTGATGAAAATTGGGAGGAAGGGGGGGGGGTCGCTTGGTACCGTATGGTAGTGGGGTATCAACGGGTGGTTTGTAGGGAGTATATGGGCAGTCTGAACTGCTGTAATATAAAAATGTTTTGTTAACAATGTTCTTGTGTACTATTTGAGATCCCTGCCTGATATAACCAGTGGTGGTGGCGACTGGGAAACTGTGTGGTGCGCGTAAAGACGTAGAACGAGGGGAGCGGGTTAGTGTTTCGATTATTTGGGTGATTTGTTGTCGGGCTGGGGTTGGTGGATGTAAGTGGGAGCGGTGACTTGGGATTGCGCATCACTTTCGTGGGCGTAAGGACTATGCTACGTGCTTAGACAGGGTGGTGTGTGTCTGGCGGGTAGTGTGTAACCAAAAGTGCGTGATGTTAGAACATATAGTTCTCGACATCGCGGTGTTCTCGTAGAGCTTGACTGGGGAGGGTCTCCCAACCGTTTTAAAGGTTACTGGAAGGTAAATAATCGTTTACTTCAAAGTGCGAGAAGTAGGACACTCTTTCACGACTTATGGATGTCTTTTTTTATGGGAGTAGAGGGGGTGGGTCCTTGGTAGGTAGTGATTTAGTGCCGACAATGGGACGAGGTTATGAAGCCCTCGAATTAAGGCTTTTATGTTGATCGGGGTAAGCGGCCTTTTCGATTGGAGTAAGGATTATTGAGGTACTTGGAGGGTTCTTTACAGTTCTTTACAGCACTGTTTTGCGCAAGGAGAGGTACTGGAATTTACCCAGTGGACGAGATTGACAATCTAATGGAACACATCCAGGTGCTGAAAAAATTGGTTTTTATGGGGGCGTATTTCGAGTGGAGTCGCGGGGCGTGTGGAGTGATAAGCCGTCCGCTTGGTCTTACGTAGTCAGACACAGAGGAGGAGGGGACTGAAATATCACGAGTTTAGTGTTTATGTTTGTGCAGGATGGCGTTGAAGGGTATAGTGAGGTAGGTTTTGAACAAACAACTGAAGGAATAAGTTATTATGTGGATAAATGGTTTAATCTCAAAATGCTAAATAAAGATGCAAGCGTGGATGCAATTACGGGTATTGGGGCCGGAATGTACGATGTGAGTTGAGATAATGATCGTTTTTTCATGGGTGGGCCTATAACTGAAGCTGAGGTGTGGGAGGCCTTTGCAGGGAAATGTGCAAGGGCAGGCGCGGGTTATTGATGGCATTCGTCGTGAATTTTATATTCCAACATTGGGAGGTCATGAGGACTTTTCTGGGTACGTTTTAGCAATGACGATGGAAGGAGGGGGGACGTTTAGGTATGTCTCAGAGTTCGGCAGTTTTTTCGGTGATAGTTAAAAAATGTGACAACCCGTATCACTTAAGGATTACGACCAATATCACTAATGTGTAGTGATTATAAATTATATGCAAAAATTTTAATGAATAGGATTAAGGAACGTGTCTGACAAGGTAATACATAAGGGTCTGTTTGGCGTGTCAGGTAGGTCGATGTATGATGGTCATGGGATTATCAGGGGTTTGGCGTAGGAATGCGGAACGAGGGGCGGGGGTGGTGTTTTGGCTTTAGACTGGCAAGCTGCTTTTGATGTGTAGAAAGGGAGGTGCTGTGGAAGTTTGTGATATGGCAGGGTTTGGAAATGAGATCATCATGTGGGCTGTTCTTTGTAAAGTGGTGTGGGTGTCATGTACAAATTAATGGGAAGTTAGGAGACTTTGTCAAAATTGAATAGAGGCACTCGACAGGATGCCCTATGTCTCAAATGTTCTTTGCTTGCATGCAGGACCCTTTTTTATTGGACTGTTTGTGGCGGGAGTAGATTCGTCGTGGGTTGGGAAGTGATCGACCAGCCATAGTAGGTTTGCTAGATGATACAACTGTCCTATTATGTACGAGGGGAGCAATTGTGTTTTGTGGGATAACTTGTAGATGTATCTTGGTTTAGGGCAAACAGGAATGCGGGTTAACAAGAAAAATCAAAGATTGTGAAGTTGGAAGATTGGGCGAGAGAGGAGGTAGTGTATGAACGTGAGTCGGTGGTTGACTGTGTTAAATAGGTGGTATACAGTATATGAGAGAGGTTGATATAGACGAGGGCCTGTAATTCGGGGAGGGTTGGTAAATAGTGTATTGAGGGTATAAATAGTCTAAGGCCACGTCATTTAACCCATAACTACCAGAGTGCGATAGTAATTAAATGGTCCTTCTTTATAGTAAAGTTTGCACGTTGCTGCGCTGTTCACTAATAAAGGGGGATCTCAAACATCTTTTAAATAGAGTATATAGGATTTTGGGGGGCTCGGGTGCGACTGGCTCACAAGAGCGGTGGTAGAGACACCAATGGTCAAGGAGGGTTGGTCTTGTTCCTTGAAGAGGACCAGAGTCATTGTGTTTTGTGAAGCGTCGTTTTCTCCGATGGTGGCAGCAGGGTGGTTTAACAGAAATGGATCGGGACCTGTGCAGGGGGGGGGGACGGACAGATTTAATTAGGTGCGAGGACGATGCTAGTGTGTTATTACTGTGCTGTGAGATGTGCGGAGCGTTAAATTGAGTACGTACTTTGGAAAGAGTGGGTATGGTGAAGAGTTGAGGTGAGGAGTTCAGGGAATGTTCCCCATGTACGCATGGTGTGATATTTTGGAAGCGGGTTCATCAGTTACGTCTCCTTCCTCGAGTACGCGAAGTGGTTTTTTTAAAATTTTTGCATGAGGATTTGCCGTTCAAGGTGGTGTTGTCTAATCGTGCGTGTAGAGGAGGGACCGGAGTGGTTCAGGCGTGCGGGGAGGACGAATCAGCGTTTCACGGTGTGTATTTCTGTGAAGGCTTTAGGTATTGTATGTGCGTGGGTAAGCAGGGTTTTACGAATGGTAGGGGGGGGGAGGTTTGTTGGTCTTAGGGCGTTGAGTTTGATGTGGGTGGGGTTGACACTGTGTACAAAGATGCAGGGTCGTATGTCGTAGCCGATTATATTTATGTGTCATGGGGGCTATGGGCATGTTGAAGGTAATTGCAGAATCGGGTTTTAGCGGGAACAATTCTTTAGAACTAAGTGTCGAAATCAGTTGGTAATGAGGGGAGATGGGAGAAACGATTTCCCTGTCTGCATTATTTAGGTGTTAGAGTTAAGGATTGAGATAAATTTGTGTTCGTTCAGTGGGGTATCTAACGGTGCTGGTCAGCTGCGTGTTTATTGTGTGTAACTGTCTTGTGCTTGTGATGTTGTATGTATGTCTCAATGTGGTTGATGTCATAATAAAAATGTAAAATTTTTGTAGTGCAGAACGTATGGTTTTGCCTTTTTATTTTCTTGTATACCAATCTTGGTTTTTGTATAGAGGGTTTTCTTATTACATGTATATATGATATTACATGTAATTGATTACATTTTTGTTGAGATGTAAAAAATAACACATCGTATTTGTTATATTGTTGTTTTTGTCATCAATTCATTAATACCTATGTCTATGGTTGGTGTGTTGAGTGTGCTTGTGCGTGTGTGTTATTGTGTGTGTTGGTTTTTTAACCACATGGATTTATTATTACAGTCGAGATACTTACCATGTGTGCTTGCCATTTGTATATACAACAAAGTTAGACATGTTCTTTTAATAATGTATAATGTGTTGTGTCTGTGTATAAAAACATTGTCAATACTTTGTTTGTGTGTAAGGTGTATTATCATTATATCTGTACGGTATCGTTGGTCATGTGAGTATTATTGTAAAATTAACGCTTTCTTTTGTGGTTTTTAATATACATTTAAATCATTGTGTATCTCACTGTTTAAATAAAAATATAAAAAAAAATTGTTTTTTCCATTATTTTCTTATGGGAAATATTGCTTCGAATTTCGACTTTTCGAATTATAGAAATAGCACCTGAACGGATTAAGTTGGATTTTGAGGTTCCATGTACTATTATTATTCTATTTTCATGGGGGGAGTGCTAAACCTGTAGGGGCTCCACCATAACCCACCCATACAAGTGTGAACTGATATTAATGCATTAAATACATTTTACTGAGTGGTACTACTTGTTTTCATCTTTATCAAATCATCTATCTTGACCACTACCACCGTCGCATCAAATATCATTGTCAGTATAGTCATAATAGTCATTCATTGTTACTGATAACACTGCACCATAGGGGTCATTACAGCCATTGAGAGGATGGGAGCGCAATTTTTTCCAGGGTTCAATCCAAGGAATGGGAGGCAATCAGGTTCATCCAAGGAATGGGAGCAATAGGTTCAATCCAAGGTTTGGGAGGCAATCAGGTTCAATCCAAGTGAATGGGAGGCATCAGGTTCAATCAGGAAGGAGGCAATCAGTTCAACCAGGAATGGGAGGCAATTCGGTTCAATTCCATGGAATGGGAGGCAATCAGGTTCAACCAAGGAATGGGAGTCAAATCAGGTTTCAATCCAAGGAATGGGAGGCAAATCAAGTTCATCCATGGATGGCAGGCAATTCAGGTTCAATCAAAGGAATGGAAGGCAATCAGGTTCAATCAAAGGAATGGGAGGCAATCAGGTTCAATCCAAGGAATGGAAGGCAATCAGGTTCAATCAAAGGAATGGGAGGCAATCAAGTTCAATCCAAGGAATGGGAGACTAGATTTAATCATCTATTTTAATTAGAGAAAGGTGAAAAGTGGTTATATAGAACCTTGAGAATGGGAGGAATTCAGGTTTGATCCAAGAAAGGGGAGGATAAGAACAATTCCTTGGAACAAGAGCCCTTCACTGACATCATTGCACCCAGACCAACCCGGGTCCAAATCTTATGATCAAGAGCCCCTCGTCAGCATCAATGCACCTAGGACAGGTCTAATTCCCAGGATCAAGAGCTCTTCACTGGGATTAATACACCTAGGACAGATCCAACTCCCAGGATCAAGAGCCCTTCACTAGCATCAATCAATCCCTCTGCAGGGTTACACACTAATTATATTCACGAGGAAGCTTTAAACCCACAGGAGTCGAGCAGCACCTGGAGACTGAGGCACTCAGGTTTGATCCCAGGAAGCGGAAGACAGTGCCAATACCCCGATCGCCCCTTTCTTATCTTATCTTTAGGCTCAAAATTTTTCATATAAATTTCCTCTTGATTTTTTGGAAAAAATCCGTCATTTAAAAAATTTCTGGAATTTCTGTA
>NW_026477391.1:0-5000 GCF_026875155.1 Cherax quadricarinatus
TTTTTAAAGAGTTTTTATAGGAAGGGGAGGCTCAGGTTAGGTGTGTAGAAAAAGGGGGAGACTATTTCCCCAGAAAAGTGGTCTTAGACGGGATGTGAATGTCCCCAGGTGTTTAATATATTTATAGGGGGGGTTGAAAAGGAATAAATGCAGGGTGTTTGGGAGAGGGGGGGGATTAAATTAGGGGAAAAAATTTCAAAATGGGAATTGACACATTTACTTTTTGCTGATGATATGGTGTTATGGGAGATTTTTAAAAAAAATTTGAAAGGTTGTGGTATTTTGGGAAGTGTGTAAAGGTAGAAAGTTGAAAGGAACATAGAAAAGAGAAAGGGGGGTGAGGTGAAAATTTTTTAGATAAAGAAAAATTGGATAAAAAATTTGGGGGAGGAGGGTATAAGAATGAATGTTTTCAGATACTTGGGATTTTGACGGTCGGGGGATGGATTTATGAAGGAGGGGTTTAATATAGAATTGATGGGGAAAAAAAAAGGTGAGTGGTGCGTTGAGGTTATGGGGAGTCAAAAACTTATCTAGGGAGGAAAAGAAGGGAAGTATGAAAGTATATAGTCCCAACACTTTTATAGGGGTGGAAGCTTGGGTGGAAAATGCGCAGGGGAGGGACGTTGGAGGCAGGGGAAAACCCCTTTTTAAGGGGGAAATTGTGGTGAAAAATTTTTTGCGAAAATTGGGAGTGTGGAAATTAGGAAAAAGGTGGGGATTTAATAAAAGTATTAGCAGAGGGCAAAGGGGGGTTGTTGAGGGGTTTGGGGTCATTTAGAGGAAGGGATCACAGTAAATGACAGGGAAAAGCATAAAAATCTATAGGGGAAGGAAGGCGGGGTGGGGGTCGCCTCAAAAGGGTTGGAGAGGGGGGGGAAAAGGGGTTTTTTTTTGGGGGTAAGGGGCTTGGATTCCAGCAGCGTGCGTGAGCGTTTTTAGATAGGAGTGAAGGGACGAAGGGTCTGGACCTGACGATCTTTTGGAGTTGACGGTAATTTTTAGTGAGGGATTCGGGGAAACCGTTATTTTCATATAGTGGGGACTTGAGCCCTGGAAAGGAATACAATGCCTGCATTTAAAAGGGGGGGTTTGGGATATTGGCATTGGAGGGATATGTTTTATTTTAAAATTTTAGCTTTTGACTGTTGTATTCTGGACCTCTGCAAAAACAGTGATAATGTGCAGTGTGGTGAAATTTTTGAATGATGATGAAAGTATTTTTTTTTTGGGGATTTTCTTTCTTTTTTGGGGTCACCCCTCGGTGGGAGACGGCCGCTTGTTAAAAAAAAAAAAAAAAAAAAAAAAAAAAAATATATATATAAAATAAAATTTTAATATATATTATATATAAATAATATATAATATAATATATATTATTATTTTTATTATTATTATCACACTAGCCATTTCCCCCAAGCAGGGTGGCCCGAAAAAAAAAAACTTTCACCACTTTCACTCCATCACTGTTTTGCCAAAGGTGTTTTACACTACATTTTTTAAAACTCAACATTAACCCCCCTCTTTTTAAATATATATATATATATATATAATATATAAATATAATATATTATAAATATATATTATATATTTTTTATAAAATTTATTTATTTATTTATAATATTTTATGATTAAAATAAATAATGCCCCAAATTTTGACTAGTGGCCAGTTTTGGTGACGAACTGGATAGAGATCTCTCTTTCTCGGGTAGCGACGTTCGGTCGTCCGGAGGTTTATTACAGAGCGCAATTTCCTCGTGTCCTCCTATTAATAAATCTCCTTCGTAACTGATTTAATACACTTGTGTAGTAATTTTCATTTGGACAGTATTTAAAAGGCTGGCTAAACGGGAAACCTCAGGAATTGGGTGAAGGTATACGGGATCCAGGGACCTGGGGGGGGATTGCTGCCCTAGGGAGGGTAAGGGTGAATCCCTGGTTTCAAGGGGACCGGGGGTGGGACTTGCGACCTCGGGACGTGGTAAGGGTGTATCCCCTGGATCCACGACCGGGGTGGGCTTGCTGCCTCAGGGACGGGTGAAGGGTGTATCCCTGGGACCACGGACCGGGGTGGGATTTGCTGACTCGGGATTGGTAAAGGGGCATACCTGATCCACGGACCGGGGTGGGACTTGCGACCTCAGGGATTTGGTAAAGGGGTGAAATCCGGGATCCACGGCCCTGGGGAGGGACTTGCTGACCTCAGGAAGTGGCAAGGGTGAAATCCCTGGACCCAGGGACCTGGGGAGGGACTTGCTGCCCCTCAGGGAAGGGGTAAAGGGGTGTATACCTGGATCCAGGCCCTGAGGGGGACTTGCGACCTCAGGGACGTGGTGGAGGGTAAATGCCGGGATCCACGGACCTGGGGGGGGACTTGCTGACCTCAGGGAAGTGGTAAAGGGGTGAATCCCCTGGACCCAGGCCCCCTGGGGTGGGATTTGCTCCCTCAGGGAAGTGTTGAAGGGTAAAATAGGATCCAGGGACCTGGGGGGGGACTTGCTGACCTCAGGGAAGGGGGTAAAGGGGTGTATACCGGGTTTCACGGCCTGGGGGGGGACTTGCTGACCACGGCCCGGGGGGGGGACTAGGTGGGGCATCACCAGTTTTTCAAGGGAAACATCCGGGGACCCATGGATAAATCCCGGTGAAAGACTTAGATGCAAAAGTGGGAATAGGAATGTACCAGGATGGGAAGTGGTAGGATAGAAGTGTAGGATAGTAAGTGTAGGAATGGAAGTGTAGGATACCAAGTGTAGATACCAAGTGTAGATACCAAGTGTAGGATGGAAGTGTAGGATAGGTATGAGGAAGGGGAAGGTCTGAGGGGACACAGATAGACTCCTGGACCACTGAACCTGGGAAAGACTTTGATAAAAGATTGCAGAGTGTAGGATAGAAAGGCGTCGTAGCTTAGAGAAGTGTAGGAAGGGAGAATATCTGAGGGACACAGATGGACTCCTGGATCATGAACCTGGGTGAAGACTTGTATGAAAAGATTTGCTGAGTGTAGGATAGGAAGCGTAGCTTAGTGAAGTGAGGATTAGAAAGTGGGGAAGTGAGAATATAGAAGGGACACAGATGGCCTCCTGGACACATGAACCTGGGGAAGCTTGTATGAAAGATTGCTAGTGTAGAATAGGAAGCAGTAGATATAAAGCGTAAATAAGGATAGTGTAGGATAGAAGTGGGAAGGGAGAATATCTGAGGGACACAGATGGCCCCCTGGACGACAAGAACCTGGGGAAGACTTAGGTTGAAAGATTACCGAGTGTAGGACAGGAAGTTGTAGGATAGGAAGTGTAGTATAGGAATGTAGGAATAGGAAGTTTAGGATAGAAAACTGAGGATAGGAAGTGAGAGGAAGAATATTTGAGGGGACACATGAACTGGGAAACCATCAAAACACAGTAAGTGGACATATAGACGACCCACTGGCCTCCACGTGGCAAGATCTGGTAACTCAGAGATAACTCTGAGGCTGACATTGGTAATAATATGCTCAGTGGATCAATCCCGTCAGGTTGTTTCCTGACACTTGTTGCTCCTGTACACCTATTGTAAGTTTTCACATATTCACCTATAGCGAGTAGTTATTGTTATCACTTGTTCACAGCTATCGTTAAGTAATATTGTTATCACTTGTTCAAGTAACAGAGAAGACCATACAGTAACAGAGAAGACCAGTACAGTAACAGAGAAACCATACAGTAACAGAAGAAAACCAGTACAGTAACAGAGAAGACCAGTACAGTAACACAGAAGACCATACAAGTACGAGAGAAGACAAGTACATAACACAGAAGACCATTAGCAGTAACACAGAAGGACCAGTACAGTAACACAGAAGAACAGTACAGTAAACACAGAAGACCAGTACAGTAAACACAGAAGACTCAGCACACTAACAACAGAAGGAACAGGCACAGTGCAGTAACACAACAGACCATAACAGTAGACACAAGAAGACCAGTACAGAAACAGAAGAACGGGCAACAGTGCAGTAACACACAAGACAGTACAGTAACAAAGAAGAACCGGTACAGTAACACAGAAGACCATTACAGTAAACACAGAAGAACCTGAGTTATCTGGTGTTTACCTGAGTAGAGTTTCCCGGGGTCAACGCCCCCGCGCCCGGTCGGTGGACCAGGCGCCTCGCTGGTGGATCAGAGCCCTTTCAATCAGGCTGTTATAGCTGGTTGCACGCAATCCAACGTACGAGCCACAGCCCGGCTGTCAGTACCGACTTAAGGTGCATGTTCATTGCCAGCTTGGAAGACAGTCCAGGGGTCTATTTGGTAATCCCCCTTATGTATTGCAGGGAGGGGCAGTATGAACAGTCCTCGGGGCTTCCTGACACTTATTGTATGGTCACTTAACGTGCTAGTGACACCCCCTCCCTGTCTTTTCAATGGGGAATGTTGCAATCGTCTGCCAAGTCGTATGCTTTCCGTTTGTAAGTGATTTCGTGTGTGGCAAGTTCGGTACTAGTCCCCCTCAAGATTTTACAAGGATGTATATAATCATGTATCTCTCCGACTGCCAGGCGTTCCGGTGAGTACAGGTTCAGAACTTACAAGCGCTCCCAGTAATTGAGGGATTAATCTCCGTTATGTGGCGCCGTGAAGGTTCTCTGACATTTTTTCTACAGGTCGCAATTCACCTGCCTTGAAAGGTTGCTGTTAGTTGCACAATATTTCCAGCCAAGAAAGTAACAAGCGACCAGAAGAAGTGTCATCATGGCTTGCATCCCTAGTTTTTGAAGGGTTTCTCTTTATCCATCCTGTCTTTTTTTCTAAGCAGCGCGAATCGAAACAGTTAGGTCTTGAAGGGTGAGATCCTCCGACATGAATCAATCCAGGTCTTTGACGTTGGTTTTTCGCTCTAATTTTTGTTACCGGAATTTGTTTTTTGTACTCGATAAAGTTTTTAATTTCCTCGGTTTACCATACGGAGTAATTGAAATTTCCATCGTTGAACTTCATATTGTTTTCCTGCAG